>PVIH01008183.1:0-93420 GCA_004025045.1 Sigmodon hispidus
GGGGGGGGGAGGAGGAGGGAAGAGGTAAAAAGAGAAAGGGACTACTAAAAACTAGCCCCAGCTCATGTTAGGAGGCTTCTTGGACTTTCCAGTCCAGCCTCTGCCTGATGCATCCAAGTGAAGAACCGGAGCTTGGTCTCCCGCGGTGCAGGACCAGCCTCCTGAACCCTGGTAAGCCCTGTCTACATTCCTAACCCACACTGGAGGGTTCAGTCCTACATGCATATCCAAGCAACCGGGCCAAGGGAGTTAGGATATCCTCACAGAGGAGGGGCCTGACGGCTTGTGGGAGAAGGTGGGGAAGGAAAGGATGCAAAGGGAGGAAATTCTACACCTGGGACTTCTCTGTAGGCCTTCTATATATGGCAGAAACAGTGACAAAATGTACCCATCTTTTCCACTGCTGTCACCTGATTACCTTAGCTCCAGAAAGACAGTATGAATTTGGTCCAAAGTGATTTCTTATAAGACTACTTACCTCAAAGTCCAGATTTGTTTACAAATCCTATGAAATTTATAGTGCATTCTATATAAAACATAAACATGATTGAAGTTGCTTACCTATTAAATGATTCAACTTTACCCATCCCAGTCTCTTCAAGAACACAAACACTCCACAGAAAGGTGTCAGTGAAAACTGAATCCTGTGCAACCCTCCCCAGACCTGATGTACTCAAGGTGGAACTCAGCCTCCCCCTACCCCTGAAACCAAAGATTTGTTCTCTTTTAAGGGTGTAGGCGTACCACTTCAGCAATTATAACTGCCTTTGGTGTTCTCCATTCCTGACTCATGAGTCCAACAAGACCTCCCGCCTGTTCAGATGGGCCCCTAACAGCAATCAGATTCTGTCTCATGATTCCGGTCCATAGAGTGTTCAGAAAACTAAGGAAATTCTTTGTGTATTGGGAAGACACTTGAGAGATCTCCTGACTTTTCTTTTTTAATCTTAAGCAGAAAATTGACATTCCTACCTATAACCTGTGTTGACACTGAGAAGTGAAATACAGGGAAACTATTATTGTTTGCCACTTTAAAATGGTTATTCTATGTGGTAATGTGAACTGAAATACACAGCTTGCAGTTAGCATCCCAGGGAGGGCTCTTTCTATAGCTGGGTCAGTTTGCTCTCCCCACTTTACAAATCGGGACTGCCTGTTGCCAAGCTTGGGTGTCTCCCAAGAGATGAAAGGAGTATGATGTCTCCTGGGTTCAAGGGCTGGAGACTTAGAATGGTGAGAATTTTAAGGGGTTCACCACCTCCCAGAAATTTGCCCCAGAAAGAATAGCTTCCCAACAGATGGTTCCTGACCAATGGCCACCCAAGGAGCATAAGGACTGATACCATGTTATTATGGGTTCCAGACCCTGGCCCTCCCATTCCCCATAGTTCCAGCTAAGGGTCTCTGCTCTGTGTAATAAATGTTCTCTCCCAGTCCTCAGTCCTACCTGAAAATATAGCCATGTTTTATTTAAAGTCATGAAGATTCAGCAGCTGGGCAGATAGCCCAGCCAGTGAACAGCTTCCTTCCAATCATGAAGCTCTGAGCTTGATCCTCAGAACCAATGTTTTTAAAGCTGGCTATATAATCTGTTTGTAACCTCAGAGCTGGGAGAGAATAAATAAATGGATCTTTGGAAGCTCTGTGGTCAGCCAACCTACCTACATGGCAAATCCAAGGCCCAGGAAAGCTCCTATCTATAAAACATAAAGATGGACAGTGCCTGAGAAGTGACATCCAAGGTTTCCTCTGGCCTCCATGGGCATATACACATACACAGACACAAATGGATCTACAATGAAAATATAGAAGTGCTTCCTATGTGCCCAGATTCAGTTTGAGGTGGTGTTTTGAAGTTAGAAGGGTATTAGACAACACTGAGAATACACTGAAATGCCTATGTGGGGAGGGGAGCCTGAGAGACATCTCAGTGGTTAAGAGTTCTTGGTGTTCTTGCATGGGAGCTGAGTTTGATTCCCAGCACCCGCTTGGTGGCTCACAACCATCTGTAATTTCAGTGCCAAGGTATCTAACGGCCTCTTCTGACCTCTTTGGGTACTCAGTAGACACAGGCATACATGAAGGGAAAATATGTATATATACAAAATAAATAAATAAATAGATAAATATGAAAGTAATGCCCATGCATCAGTCATTTTTAAGTATTTTGGTTTATTTCATGCAAATGTCACTTCACCTAAAATAAAAATATCTCCTGGGAAAGAATCAAGCCTTCTAGGATCCTATTCCAGCAGATTCATGGAGTCTTAGCTACTTTATTTGCTACTGGAATGTTCAAGAAAAGTCACAGTTCTTTCTTTTATAAGGCTGCTCCAATTCTTAGAAGGGCAAGGTCTTCAGATAACCCCAGGACAGAAAGAAAGAGAAAAGGGAAGAGGAAGGAAGGAAGGGAGGGAGGGAGGGAGGGAGGGAGGGAGGGAGAGGGGAGAGGAAGGAAGGAAGGGAGGGAGGGAGGGAGGGAGAGGGGAGAGGAAGGAAGGAAGGAAGGAAGGGAGGGAGGGAGGGAGGGAGGGTCACCAAACCAAACCCCTCGGTGGGCTAGAATTTGCAAGTACATAAACTTCTCTTGGAGTGTCCTCTGCAGATGCTGACATGTCACGTGAGGATCGTGAGACCAAGCTCATGAAAGTGACTGTAAGCCTCGATACAAATCAGGAGCACTTCTATTTGAAACCAACAACTTCAGCCACTAGCTTGCTGTAGGAAGTCCCTGTCCGGCACTGCAGAACCTTCCTGAGTATGTGATTTCAGTATCCAGCAGCCCTTGCCAGTTCGAAATAAAGAGAAGAGAGATGTGGAGTGTGAGAACCCTACAAATCGTAAGAGAACAGGAAAGGGACTTCTTTGCTTTACCGAGTTGATTTGATACTTACAAAATGATCTGCTGGGCCAAGAATATTTTTACTTTGTGTCTATAT
Organism: Sigmodon hispidus; assembly: GCA_004025045.1. Lineage (NCBI taxonomy): Eukaryota > Metazoa > Chordata > Mammalia > Rodentia > Cricetidae > Sigmodon > Sigmodon hispidus. Next base: position 2,940 of record PVIH01008183.1, read on the forward strand.
AAATATTCTTCATTTTTTTATAGAAAGCACATAGCTGGTCTCTAAAAGCAAATGTGGTTTTGATTGAACCAGACTCGAATTTCTATCTGAAGCCCGTTTGCTAACAATAGAACTGGCTTTCCCATTTGCCAAGATCAATGTTGACCTGTTTTCACCTAAATTTTATAGATGTCAGAAAAAGAAACTGTTCACTGCTCTGTGGCGTACCCTGGCCTTTCTCAGCCGCACTTCGCTTGCATTTTTTTTTTTTTTTTTTGCAGCTCTTTTAAATTCCCCTTGTCACAAAAACTAACAATAAGGTCAAGTATTTCAGTAAGAAATATTGAATTATTATCCAACATTGTCAACCAGCCAAGAACCTACGAAAGCTAACCATGAAATGTAGGAGAGAGGCTTAACCTCAGGCCTCTGAGTCCCGCCTCCATTGTGAGGGGAGAATTTTTGGCACTGGGGGGTTATGGAGGAAGGCGGGTTGGCAGATGAGTGGAGAAGGGAACTGGACAGCTCGCAATCACATCCAGGCTTCTGTCCCTCAGGAGTGTCTTGTTGCACTCGCTAGCCGCTGCAAAGAGCCAACTTTGATTTTTCTTGGAGAGGGCTCCGGGCACCCTAACATCTAAGCCATGCCAACAGCATGAGCCCTACCAAGCCCTCCTGATCCCCTGGCCATATCCCTGTCCATCAAGGCTAATTACTGTGACAACATAAACTTTGCTGCACAGCCAATAAACTCAAACCTGATGGAACTTGATGTGGCCAGGAAGAATGACGAGCTGGTGAGATGTCAGTGCTGAAAATAGAATGAGTTTCACCAGCCAGTGGCTTGGGAGGGGTATGGGTGGCTTTATGGATATGTACATATGTTTTATTTGTTCTGATAACCATAATAAAGATTCCATTAATCAATAGACTGGCTCCCATAGGAGTAGAATAAATGCAAGTCTCCAAATAAGCCCCAGGTAAAGCCAACACTCCCACCCCAGCCCCGACATCCATCTAACCCTAATCCCTGGTGGCTAAGGACACAAATCCTCTCTTATTTGAAGAGATCTGGACAGGGTGCTTGGGCAAGAAGAAGGGGAGGTTGGCTTTGGCGGGGACAGAGAGTCAAAGCCTGCAAGGATGCAGTGGTCCCAGGATGGGAGGTGCTAAGAAAGACTCTCTAAGGACATCCTAAAGGGGCTTTGGAGGGAAGGCTTAAATGGCTTCCCCAACTCCCCATGAAATGCAAATACTCTCATTCTTCAAGGGTGAGAGTCAGGACTAGCTTATTTTTATGAAAGGAGGGGTCCACAACATAGTCATAGCTGAAATGGACTGGGAGGAAGGGGTCTATGTGAAGTCCTGAAGGGCATAGTGAGCCTCTGAATAAGAGGTCAGAAGTACGGGTAGAGCAGGCGTCAGAGGCATGCCCCCATCTCAGGATGAGGAGGCTCAGTGTATGCCCAACCATTGAGAGTACAGTCTTATCCCAAGTATTTATGCCTGTCACCCTTTAATACTGAATGCTGAAGGCCTTTTGTGGCAAACCTATCTCTTGTTGTCCCATCAAAGCCTCCAAACCCCGTGGCAATAGGTGTCAGGTGAGACTGGATGAAACACATCCTATAAATGTACTGAAATGTATGTGAATTTCTGCTGCCTATACCTACTTTTATTCAGCATTAAAATCTCACATTTCTTTTTATCATGTACCTTGACTTTAAATTATTAAATTCTAATCCCTTACCTCCAAATCTCCATAGCCTATTCAAAGAACTGTTTGGGCACTGCTATATCTCTCCAAGATGTTCTTCCCTGCCCAGCTGAAAAAGCCACTACTCATTGTGTGATTCCCAAAGCATGACTTCTCTCCACAGGACTTTATGATCACCTCCCAGCCTTCACTTCAACCCACCTGAGAACCCATCCTGGTCATCTTATTGGTGGGATGAGGTATCCCTGACACTCTCTCTCTCTTCCCTGGTGCTCCTGGGCAGCACATCTGCTTCTGGGCACTGTGCTAGATAGAGGGAAGATGCACGGTGGGTGCTTAGTTCAGCTCCAGATTCAGTGACATAGAATGACTTGTCCATATGAAGCTCAAATGTGATGTCTTTCCTAGGAGCTGGGTGTTTCTGTTGTTCCTAGGCCCTTGGCTCATACCTGTGTTACACCACCTGCTGTATATAAGGGGTGTCGCTATCTGCCCCTAGGGACAGATCAGGGAATCTTCGTGAGATTAGGATATATCTCAGTCATTTTCATATCCGTCCTTTCTAGTAAGTGTCCAATCCAAATTTGAACTTACTGAAATAAAAATGTAACCCCTCCATAGATAGATTAGGTTAGGGAATTGAGATACAAATCAAAAGTCACTCTTTTCTCAAGATAGGAATAGAGTAGATTTGGGTCCCTCCTCTTGGCATTGCACATCCTTCTTTGTAATTCCGAACACTTTTGAATAGCCTTTGGTACAACCACAGTTTGACCACCATAGACCAGAGAGAGGGTCCTATGGCAATTACACTGTAACTTCTGTCTGATGGCATCATTTCACTCATTGCCCTTGTAAGCATGTTTTTCCTGTTTCTTAAATTGAAGAGGCATCAGCCATAGGTCATAGGTCATGCAAACAGAAAAGAAAAATAAAAGAGGTACAAATGAAGTGATCTTTATTATCATGTTAAGTGACAGTGTGGCCCCGCCCTAGCAACCAGCAGTGAAAAATAATAGAATAGTCCTCAGTGAAAGGCCAGTGAACCTACCCTGAGCATGAAGACAAGAGGCCTGGACTGGAAAAGCTCTCTTGTCCACTATAAGAAAATCAACTCCAAAGGCATCACCAGTGGATAGGACAGCTTTGTCCAGTGATGTATGGCTTCAACTCCCTCCTATGAATTTCAGATCTGGCAGGGTAACTTCCTTTCACTTTTTAGAGAACAATGTACTGTCTTTAATATGGTTAGCTGAAAGTGAGATATAGAGTCGGTGTGTTGGGAATTACATAAAAATGTTTCAGGGGATCTGTCTGACTCACTTTGTAACAAATGGAAATTATGTTCATAGAAACTAGAAAAGCCACTAAGTGCTTAGTGAAAATACAATGCAAAGGATGTTTCTGTTCTAGAGGTGAAAGAGTATGGGGCCTCTTGGAAAGAGACTGCTAACCCCTGGTCTCCAGTCTTGCACCGAAGGGTGATCTTGCAGAAATGATTTCACCTCTTCAGGATTTCATTTCCTCTAGAGAATGACCATTTTCCAGTGCCCTGAGAAACAATGGGCCTCATTCTCTCTCTTACATTAGACAGACTCTAGATGCCTCTTAAATCTCCCCATAATTTCTCCATTTAAAAAGCCAATTCAAGTCTATAGGTAAACGTTGTATGGTCTCTCAACCATCTGGAAGGCAATTTATTATTGTCCATGCTTAAGGAAGAGGGTCAAGAGAGGTGAAGGGGCTCGCTCAAGGTCATGAATCAAGTCAAGTTAGTAGGGGCTAGAGACCTGGAACCCACATCTTTCTGCCACCTCCTGCTGTCCTCTTCCCACTGACTCCCTCATGTAGAGTTGGCTGCAAGGCTGCTGTGGCAGGAAGGAGAAAATGGCTGAGGCTTCTTCTTCTGTTTGAGGCCCCAAATCACACATCGATGCTGTGGGAATGAACGTTTCCTGTGACTCAATATAAATGTTAAGTGCCTTACAAATACTCTGTGTCGTAGCAAATGAGAAAAGGGAAATGAAATTGATCATAAACAGAAATCAAAACGACCTAAGTTCTCTCTACAAACAAGTGGCTAATGGTTTACACCCCCCTTGTGTGTGTGTGTGTGTGTGTGGTGTGTGTGTAGTATGTGTGTGTTTGTGAGTGTTGTGTGTGTTGTATTGTGTGTGTGGTGTGTGTGGTATGTGTGTATATGTGTTGTGTGCATTGTGTGTGTTGTGTGTGTGGTGTATGGGTGTAGTGTGTGTGTTATGTAAATTGTGTGTGTAGTATGTGTGTGTTGTGTGTGTGTGTGGTATGCGTGTATATGTGTTGTGTGTGTTGTGTGTATACTATGTGTGTGTTGTGTGTGTTATGTGTGTTGTGTGTGTGTTATGTGTGTGTGTTGTGTGTTGTGTTGTGTGTTATGTGTGTGTTGTGTGTGTGTTGTGTGTGTGGTGTGTTATGTGTGTGTTTGTGATGTGTTGTGTGTGTTGTGTGTGTGTTATGTGTGTGTTGTATGTTGTGTGTGTGGTGTGTGTTATATGTGTGTGTTGTGTGTGTTATGTATGTGTGTTGTGTGTTATGTGTGCGATATGTTGTGTGTGTTGTGTGTTATGTGTGTGTTGTGTGTGTGTTGTGTGTTGTGTGTTTTGTGTGTTATGTGTGTGTTGTGTGTTGTGTGTTTTGTGTGTTATGTGTGTGTTGTGTGTTGTGTGTGTGTGTTGTGTGGTTTGTAGGGGTTTTGTGAGTACTTGCAGGTGTAAGGTGTACGGGTGTGCACTTGTATAAAGCAGGGTTTGTGCTCCATGTTCTCTTCAGTTGCTCTCCACTTCTTTTCTGAAGCTTCTTTAGAAACCCAGAGTCTACCAGCCTGTCTGTATATCCAGCCAGATGGCCCAGTTGACCACCATGTCTGCCTCCTGAGCACTGGGGTGACAGGGAGCTGTCATAACAGCCCAGCTTTTATGGGTTCCGGTAAATCTGAACTCTGGTCTTGCTGCTTGTACTTTATTTACTGAGAGTCTCTCTGGCCCCACACCTAACTTTTAAAACTTTGGTTCTGATCACCTTAATTGTCTTAGAGTAAATAAGAGTGACAAAAACACCTGAGATGAACTAAGGTGACTAGGAACGCTCCTCAGTAGCTTCCTCATTGTGGCAGCCAACTTACGTACCATTCTACCTAGAGCTAGGAGCTGGATAAAGGTTCGCTGAATCAGAGAGAGAGAGACTGGGAGGAAGAAGGGTCATTCTGATGATCTGGGCTTCCCATGAACAGGATGACAATGTTGGCAGTTGCTGGGAACATGTTTGAGATACTCAGAGAGAAGACAGATATGACTCAGAGCAGGAACACTCGTGGTCTCAACTATGGCTTCCCCCAGAACCTCAGAAGCTGGTACAAAAGCCCAGTGCACCCCAGGGGTTCCATTGCTAGCTGCAGTAGCTTCCCTCAACCCTAGATCCCCTAGACTCTCCCCATCACTGCATGGCCTTAGGGGCTCAGGAGGATCACCAGCCCCCCCACCCCCATCAGGTGTAGGGCTGGGGAGGGATCCAACAGCCATTTCCTGGGAAAAGTGAATTGGAATTGACTGAGATTTCTTGGCTGTGGTCTTTCTCTTTCCTGTTAAATGAGTCCATCAACTGCCAAATTAGGTTTAATAATACTTTTTTTCACCTCCAGTAGCAGTGTTTATATGAATCCAAAAGGAAAACCTTGGGAGCGATCATAGATGCCTGAGGTCAAGTCAGGGTCACCATCTCTGTTCTGAATGTGTGGATGTTGCTTTATCCTCATGACTGGTATGATAGCTCTGAGTTCCTTTAGTGCCTGAAGTAAGGAGCCTGTTGCCAATGTAGTTTTTGTGTTTTATAGAAACAACAGCAAAGCCAGAAGCTCAGGGCATTTGAATCAGGAATTTAGCTCAGTGTCAAAGCATGTGCCTAGCAAAAACAGGCTTTGGGGTTCAGTCCCTAGCATCACATGCCCTTTTTTTTTTTTAAAGAAAGGACAAAAGAGTTCAAATTCTATATAAAACTATTACTTTGGGATGGTTTTAATGTTAAAATTGTATTTAAAAATTATCCTACTTGTGGTGCTGGCTTTATTGTGATTCAAACTAATTGAAAGTTTTTCTGCATGCTTTTAAAAGTAATCATCTTAATTATCATGAGTAATAATAGGTACCATCTATTTTACACCTATTACATGCCAGACACCTTGCAAGGCATTTTCATATCTCGTTAACTCATTTACTTCTCATAGCCTCCATTATATAGATGAGAAAGGAGATTGTGTGCAAATCCATGGCTTAGGAGGGCTGTCTTTGCAATCAGGCAGATCTAGGCTTGAGACTTAATAGCCTTGTAACCTGGGACAAGTCTGAACCCCAGCTTCCTATCTGTAAAATGGCCACAGAAACACAGCTAACCTCTCCTAAGGCTGCTGGGAAAACTGAGATAAGGCACAAGAAATATTGCAAACAGTCCCAGGTGTACGGGGCATTCTGTCACTGCTACCAGATCTAACTCCCCCCAGAAAAAAATCAAACAATGGCTTCTAGTGCCATCCTAAGTGAGGGGCACCCTGGGCCGACATTTCTTTCTTCCCTAGTGCAATCTGGACCACCTAGACTCAAGGCCAGTGAGAAGGAAGACGACAAAAATGTGCTGGGAGCACTTTCTGCATGGAAGGGAAGGGGTGACAAATGGAAAGAGGGCCTTCGGGTGTGATAATAATAAAGAGCCTCCTTGGAAGCGGCTATCGGGATGAACATACCACTGGCCCTGGGATCCAAATCCCAAGAAGTCTAGAAAGCTGTACATCGACCCTGCCTTAGGGCAGCTCTGTCTCCTAGAAGTAACATTGCAGCCTGCCTCTTCACAGAACACGAAATCTATACTATCTCCAATGATAGGCCATTGGGAAAGAAAAAAGTCTGTTGCAAATGGGTCATATTCTAAAGCAAAATAGTATCTGACAGATTGATGGGCTCTGACAGCGGGGAGAAGGAGTCAAAACTATGGAACAAAGATGCCATTTTTAAAGATTGGCTCAGAGTCAGGATTTCACTATTTTCTATGGCAAAAGAGCCAGTGAAAAGTTCCTCCTACTGATGACTATTTTTCTACAGTCATTCAAAGTCAAAGAGACCAAGGGCTTCAGACTCTCCCTCTGGAAGAACCTGGAGCCTGTCCCCTGGATAATCCAGAACAGGGCTAACGGCAAAGGCAAGAGGCTCCAGGGTCCCAGTAAGCAGCTGGACAAGGAACGGGTTGGGGGACAGGGCATGACACTGTGTTTTCAGCTCGGATTCTGTGATCTTTCTGCCAAACAGGGGTTCACAAAGCAAAAGCTTCCAGAGAATTCTCATCCTTTCTGGCTTATTCTCTTGGTGTTCCTCTTAACGGGAATCAGCTGTTTGCATCTCTCACTCAGCCAGCATTGTCACTGGGGAGCAGTTAGCATCTGGTCTGGCTATCATTAAAAACCAGAACATCCCGCTCTGTCGGGAGAACGGTGCCCCTGTAATAACAAGACAGAGATCATTTGCATTCAGGACCAGGGATGTGGCCCATGCAGTGTCTGCTCTTCCTCCTCACCAATACTTTCTTTCTAAAGTCTCCACCACAGATCTCTCCCTCCCAAAACAGGGAGAGACAGGGCTTATGTTTTTCTTCCCTGAGCTCCAGTGTGATAAATGGAAGTCTTTTTTTTTTTTTTTTTTCTTTTTACAACTGCGGAAATGAAGAAATAAACAAGACCCGAACTGCACTGGTATTTAAGCTCTAGCCTCTTGTTGTTTTTGTCTTTTTCTGTTTTTGAGCACTGGGCTAGGAGCCTGAAGGAACCATATAATATAAAAACCTTGAGAGGTTTTATTAGCCAATAAAAAGCCTTAGTTCCTATTAACCACTTAACTCCTTGCTCAGATTCAGCACTGGCTTCCTTGTTAATGCTCCTCCTCCCAGGGCCCAGAACAGCAAGTTGGCCCGCCAGCCTCTCAACACAACCTGAGTTCACACTCCGTTCTAGAAGGTTCCGGTAAGAATTATCTTCGATAGTAATCTTGGCTTTTGTCCCCTGCCGATGTACCAAGGACGAGTTGTCCATACTCAGCCAGGATCTCTCTTCCCACAGATCCCCATCCCCAAAATTCCTCAGCACCTGCCAAAGGGGCAAAGCTAACATGACTTTCACAATCTTAAATATTAAATAGCAGAGGAAAATTTAGGCCAAAGGCGTGACCAGTAGAAGAAGCCATGAGCTTCTCATTGGCAGCCGGAAGAATGAGGAGAAAACAGAGAAAGAAAGTGAAACTGGTCAGTTGCTTGGCTGGCTGGAAAAGATGGCGTTCCAGAAGGTCAGTGGCATGATGAAGGAAGGAAGGCAGGACAGGGTGTCAGAGGCATGAAAACCTTCAGCCGTTTCTCAGCACTCCCCAGTCCTGTGCTGGGTGTTAGCTTTCTGCTGGCTTTGAAGAATGCATCTGCACACCCCATCAATCTGTCATATGATTCTACTTTGAGAGCTCTTGGTACCCCTACCTAATGCATCGTTTCTTACTGTACTAACCCTGTGTCCAGCTCTTCCCTTTTTCTACAGTCAGGCTAACTCTAGTGCTTCTGGTGCTCTAGAAGTTTCCTAAGACCTGTGGAGCCATTTGAGGACTGCTTGTATTTTAGTTCTGGTCCTAACTCAAGTTGCATTCCTTTATTACTTCCTCCTATGTAGAATTCTTTGCTGTATGTTGTGTTTGCTTGCTTTTGTTTATGAGAATGGCAGATATAATGCTTTACCTTCAAGAGTGGTATGAAATGAGCTGGGAAGAATCTACAGCCACAAAGCAGTGAGCCACTGGGGGTGGCTCAGTTGATAAGGTCCCTGACTTGAGTTTGCATGCTCAGAATGCACAGGAAAGCTGGGTGAGTGTGGTGGACCACTGGCCATTCCAGTGCTTCTTTGAAGGTAGAGATAAGGAAGGCGAAGGAGATCCCTTGGGACAAGTCAGCTAGCTAGGACAGTCATCCCAGTGAGCTCTGGGTTCTAATGAAAGATCCCGCCTCACTGAGTGCGGTGCAGAGTGATTGAAGATGCCCCCATGTCAGCCTTGGGCCCCCACATGCATGTACATCCTCCCCACATATGTGTAAGTACATGCCCTTAAACACATGCATCCCATAGAGGTGAGAGAAAGAAGTGAGCAATATTTGCAAAGCTAAAAAATACCCAAAACAAGTTGTTTTTTTAAAAAAAAAAAAAAAACTGCTCTAAGTGACCAGACATCACTGTGACAAGATAAGACAATGAAGAAGCCTTAATAAAGGTCAAGCAAGTTTGCAATGCATCTTTCTGCTTTCTGACTGGCTGGGTCTCTCTAAACAACAGAACTGGGTTGAGTCACAAGAAGCTCTTGAAAAAAAAAAAAAAAAACTTTACAAAAATTAGTAATGACCTCTTCTAAAATACCAAGTTCAACACACTTTGTTAACCCCAGAAGCGTCCTGTGTTCCTTCTCCATATGAAGAAGAAGTAGAATCTGTGTGATAGTGGTGCCCAAGCCCTCAAGAAATTACAGTACTCAAAACACCTGGAACAAATCAATGCCATTGCCAAGAGCGGTGCATTTCAATTGTTTCAATGGCTTGCCATTCTATCCCTCCATCTCTCCCTCTCTCCCTTCAGGTATGCTTGCACTCACCACTGGTGACCAGCACTTCTCCATACTACCCCCTAATACCACCCCCATCCACCCCCACCTCATATCACCACACCCCTACCCCATACCACCACCACCACCCCATATACCAGCACCCCATACACCCTCACCCAATATCACAATATCACCACCATCCCTACCCCATACCACCACCATTCATACCATCATCACCCCATACTAACACCTCCATGGTCTATTATCCTCTACATCTATACCTAGTCTAAGTTTTGAGAAATACCTTTGAAAACTCCCATTCTCAAGGTCTCCAGATTGCATAACCATGGCTGAGAGGTACCTAGGAAGTTCCAAGCAGCCTTATCAGGGTGCATTAAAATGGTAAGGAGAGAAGAGTCTAATGTCTTTGCTCAGAGCCCAGAATTTAAATGGCAGTTCCTACCTGGCCTTCCTTAAACAACTCTAAGACCAAGGAGAGAGCCCAGAAATGAAGAGGAGAGCATTGCAGTGTGCATGGGTAAGCAGCCCTGGAGTGCAAACGAAGTAGAATCACCCTTCAGTACTAGGAGCAAATGTGTGAGGATTCATGGCCTTGCATGGGTGAGCTGGTGAGGCCTGAAGTCACAGGAGTCAGTAAAACAGACCTTCACCTTCTGATAAAGAAAAGCTCAGGCTACAGCACTGTCCTCAGTCACCACTTCTTTGGGGCCCCCAACTCGCTGTGTTCTAGAATGGCCTCTAAACTGATTTTCACGGAGCCTGGGCAGAGACCACAATTCCCTGCCTCTAACCTGATGACACAGATGGAGGTGCTGGTTTAAGTCACAGGAGTTCATCCCTGTTTGCATGGTGGCTCTTGGTTACAGCATTAGTGTTTATCATCTGTCCTGAAAAGGAACGGGGGGGGGGGGGGGGGGGGGGGGGGGGGGGGGGGGGGTGAGCCAGCATTGCTGTGCTCACCATGACCAAGAACAACCCAGCATTTCCCCTTGCTGTCTAGCCTGTTTTCAAGTCTCATAAACACAAACATGTGGCTCTTCAACCACATCTGTAGATAATAACTTCAGGGGGCTTCCTGTTTACATGGCAATACCCATTTCCCAGCCAAATAAACTCTGTAACAGAGAGCTAAGGTGTTTATTGGGCCAGTCTCGGCTGGGATTGAGTTAACAGGAAACTCCCACTCTCACAGAAATGTCTCATGATTAAATATTTGGGACACAAGGGGTCAGAAGCACTGGAGAACTGACTTTCTTCTTCTGTCCGCTGTTGCAGTAAGAAAACAGACCAGCCAGGGGAAATGCTGGCGTCACAGCACACAGGCCAGCTGAGAGGCGGAGAAGATGTACGTTCTCCTACTCCATCCAACCCCCGAGGTCCACCAGGTGAAGGGATGAACAAAGGACCACACACATAATGGGAAGTCCTTCTGTGTTCTGCTGGTGACCTTGGCCTAGTGGGCAGCATCCCCTCCTGCCAGCTCAATTATACCCTCATACCAGTTCCACAAAAGCCTCCAGCCTCTGACACATGGAGATGTTGCTCATTTGGTAATAAATACCTAGAGGTATTTTTGGTGGTCAGGATTGAGAGGTGCTCTTGGCATCCAGTAGGCAGAGGTTGTGGCTACTGATAAATAACCCAAAAGGCTCTGGACACAATAAAGAACTGTCTGGCCTGAAATGTCAAAGTCAAAGTCTAGACAGTCAGCAAGAAACTGAATGTTGAAGGGAGTGAAGTGATGTGCCTGGGACCAAAACAAAAAACCACCTGTGTGTCCCTCTCCCTCTGCTTTTAAAAGCCATGGAAATGTTTAGTTTAAACAAATGAATATTCATCTTAAAAGAGCTACAAACAAATTCTCTGGCCGAAGCTCAGCCATGTTCTTCTTCGATGGTTCCTCCCCTTAGAAATAATTTGCTTCCAAGATTTCTTGGGGAACAGCTCCCTTAGGGGAGGCCTCTATCCTGTTGGGATAAAGAAGCTGATGTGATCAGTGACTCAACATTTCTACACCAAGATCTCTGGACCCCTACATTAGAACTATGGTGAGTCAAAACAGACCAGCCATGAAGTCAGCCTCATGGAAAAGGAAGGATTTACCAAAAATAAGCATTGGCCCCAAAAACAAAACAAAATCCTCAAAATACAGTTAAGTTTCCTAGCAAAAAGCTTCTGAGGAAGAAGGCCTCTGGGTTAAGGTTCATTTTGATCACCATTGGAACTTTAGTCTTTATTTCTGAAGACCCAAAGAGATAAAGGAAGAGAAGGGAAACACCCAACCCTCTCTACCTGGGCTGCCTGGAATCTGACTACAGTCGGGAGGGGGATGGTCAATTTCTGAGTCCAATCCTGTTCTCAGAGGTCCATACACCCAGACTCATCCAGAGCTGGACAGGGGCTTTGCAGCAGGATGGTATGGGCACTCCCTCCTTCAGATTCAGGTGCTAAAGATACATTGATGACCAGATTCTATGCCTCTGGATGCAAGGCAAATAAGAGAACAGTGCTCAGTACGATGTTCCTCATCTCACAAGACATAAAGGACCTCTGCTTTCACCCAGCTCTGGTACATCCTGGAATGTGTAAGCAGAAGTAGAGTCAGGCATGAACAAGAAAAGACCCAGGATACACACATAACAAAACAAAAAACAAAAAAGCCTTTTTATTGAAAATTAAATTCAAACTTCAAATTAATATTACAATCATGAGGGAAAAATGCCAAATAATTCAATTTACAATTGCAACATACAATACAAATAGTCCCTTTGAAGTTCAGAGTAAACTCATCCACAATCATGACCTGTGGCATAAAGCAGAATTTGTACAATACGTGCATGGGAAGCAAATCTTGGGCAATAGCAATCAGAAAAAAAATAAAAAATAAAAACAAAAGCTGTATTTACACAAAATGCTACAATTTTTTGTTGTTGTTCCACAGAAATCTAAGAATGGTAGGCATATCAAAAGAAATGGAATTTTATTCAGAATACCTAAGAAATTACTATAAGGTGTGGTTTTGGCTGGTATATTTTTAAAGTACTGCATTAAAAAGCAAACAATTTGTAAACATGAAGTAAACAGGCAACTAAGAAAGTTCTCACATAGAAAAAAAAATCTTTGTTTTAGATGCATTATCTTTTTAAGAACAACAAATCCAAAGTTTGGAAGCATCATCTTTGTTTATTATTCTTTCAGATACTGTGGATATAATTACTCTGCTAATGCCCTCTATCTCTAGATCTATAAGTCCCTTTCCCTGGAGCAGAGGGGACTGCCATCCTGGCTCCTCCCTTCCAAATCTACAGTGGAAAGTCTCTGTGGTGTGGAGATGGTTCTCTGCTCACGCCCCAAAGGTCTCTGGGTAGAGGAGGAGATAGTTTAGAGAGTAAACAGTAGTTAATCTGTTCATTTTCTCATTCCCCAGCCTAAAACTAAAGCCGTGGTACCTGTTCTGAACTCTGGCCTAAGTTAAAATTTTTGAGACAACTGGAAAGTATTTTTCTAAAATTTGGCTCTCAGTCATGCTGTAAATCCCAGGGATGTTTATGCTCCTTTGAGAACTTGGGGGGAGGGGGTAGTACAAATAGATGGTTCCAGAAGTAATAAGACATTGCTTTGGTCAAATCATACATGTGACCCAGTGCAAATGGAGCATTTAAGAGACAAGGGAGAAGAATGGGCTTTAAAATCCTAGTCCAAAAAACCAGAAGAATGTGGTCTAAGTAATGGGAGTCACTGAGTGAGGTGGGCAAAAGGTGGAGAGAAATACTTGAATTTTTCTCAAAGGGAGGACGGAGGGAAATAGCCTGTTTTCAAGCGTGTTTCAGAGTTGCTGCCTGCAGCCACTATAACAACACTTGGGCACTCATGTGTCCTCTCTAGTCCCTTTCCATGTGTATTGTAAACTTTAAGAAGCCCTTTAAGATTAAAAAAAAATGTACAAATATAGTACCCTTTTTAAAAAATTAAATAGGATGCAGCTGGCACCAATGGCAACATTTTCATGTCAATTAATGAAAACTGAAAAGTGTGACCAGACACTGGCTTTTGTAAGTGCTGCTGAAATAGGTATCATACAAACACACGAGCAATGGTGTGCTTCAAGCTACCACAGGCAACAATAAATAGCATCAGCTAAGACTTCCATCTTAAGAAATACAAAGTGGCTTATTTATCTAAACATACTTGGTATACAACCTTTAGAAGGCAGCGTGTTTTGGTTTGGGGGGTTTCCTCCCCCTTAATTTGTATCAGAAAAAGTCAGGATGACTTCTAAGGAAAACCCAGACTGGAGGTACACACAGGTCCACCTGACTCATACTGTCCCACATTAGGACAACGGTCAACCTGAGAAGGAATGGAGAGCAAATGGGTCTGGGGGAGTGGCTGAGGCAAATGTCTACAGAGTTCTGCTTAGCAAGACTCAGGATTCAAATGAAGGTGGTCCCTATCCCCACCTGTGCAGGAAGAGTGTTGGGATGTGCCAGGTGACGTCATTAATAGATCCCTGGATTAGATTAAGGATTCAAACTCAGGGATTAGCCACAAGGTGTGAGGAATACTCAAAGTGCATCCTCCAGGAGGGCTGGATCTCAAACTCACACACATAGTGGCAGACATCAATTGGTATATGGCCTTTGCTGATCTTGGCCCTCCCTAGTAAGAACCACTAATAGCAAAAAATTTATGGTGGTCCCTACAGGCTGTGTCTACTGACATCAGCTACTGGTCGCTACTTCAGCTGACCAGCTCCCCCATGGCAGTAAGGCACTTTGGGTTCTCCTGAATGACTGTTGTGATAAGGCTGGTGGGTGCAGAGTCCTGGTGTGTCTGAGCTTTCCTAAAGTACACATGTTATGACTGAGCTATTACCACATGCATGGCTTCCAGCTGACTATCCCCAACCACGAAGCCTGTGCTTTAGAGTTTTGCTAACTCTGAGACCACAGAACACATTTCTGCAGTTATTTACTTATACTTAACTTTTTAATATGACAAGAGCCATAATGACCATGCCACCACCATCCCCTCCAAAAAAGAAAGAAACTAGAAAAACCACATGTCTCCAGCATTTAATGCTGGTAAAGGGGCCACAATAAGTGTTAAAGGGATACAGGGCTATGGGTGGTTTGGTTTTTGTTTTGTTTTGTTTTGTTTTTAAATCCCTAATTATTGCTTTAAAAGGCAAAAAGCTGTATCAGAGGCAAAGACCTGGAAGAATGAAACTTAGCATTTCCTTCATACATCACACACAAAAAAGAAAACAAACTACATCTAAAATATTTGGAGATGGAAACTATCATCAAAAATCACATTGTGCTTGAAGGAATTGAAATTGCTTAGCAATACTTCAGATATGGCTCTAGCCCACTGAAGAAATTTGTTATTTAAGAAAAAGCAGTTTTAGAGACCGAAGTCAACATATCATTACACTAAGAAATGTTCCAAAGGTCCAAATGTCATTAAATAATTATAAATATATCTTTAAAGTTATATGACCATTCACGTTAGCAAGTTACCTCAGATTTTACACATATTTATAATTTAAAAAAAGAAAAACAAATAACACACAGCCAACTCAAACACTATATCATTATGGCTATAATAAGGTATTGCCATTTTAGTTTTGCATAAGGGGAAAAGAGGGGAGGAAAGAGGGGTTGGGAGGATTTCTTTTTGGTTAAATGGGGGGAATAAGGGAGTATAAAAAAGTAAAATAAAATAATCTATCCTGATCAGTATTTCTGAAGTCACTTTCTTAGAGTAGGAAGAAAAAAAAAATCAGTGAACTCAAAAGTTCAAGTGAGTACCTGCAGCAAGTCTGAAGGCAAACTTTGGAACAGGTATTCAGAGCGGACAGCACTGACGCAGCATCCATGCCACCTCTCTGGGCACACCACACAGGCTTTGTAAGCTGGTCTGTAGAGTGCACCGGCCCCCACACAGCCCAAGTGTGTGGTGTCAAAGGACAGGGAGGAAGTGGCTCTTCTTCCTCCTGAACCCGGAGTCCGCCTCTCTGAATTGGTATAGGAACAGGTTACTTATGAAAACAGACCAGACAACACCACCTTTGACCATTTGTTCCTTGGTAAAAGGGACATCTTAAACAGTAAACAAAATGAGACCCAGTTATGACTGTCTCTACCCTCTTAGGGTTGCAAGATCATGACTAGGGAGTGAATGAGAAATCTTCTAGATAGCTAATCGATATACATATATATGCACTCTCTTTATATATGTATATATTAACACATGTGTGATATGGCCCCTGGATGCCACTGGGCCACAGCTGAGGAATTTCAATATGGTCGCCAAACAGATTCATCCATTCTGCCACTAGAATTCAAAACAGTTGGGGAACTGCTGTGGCTTCCATCAGCGTCAACACCATCATTCTGGTTAGGCAAATTTGGATTTAATAGCGTGCTGCCATTCGAGGTGGTGGTGCATGGCGGAAGCATTCTGGAAGGAGACCGGTCCCCTCCAGGTACCATGGGGAACTGATAAGATGCTGACGAAGTGCCATAGTAGAGATATGGAGTGCTGCTGGTCTGGAAGGGTCCACTCTGGCTTTGGGAAGAGCCGGGGTAGGGTGGTGGCAAGTAGGTGTGGTAGTGAGTGGTGGCAGACATGCCGAGGGACATGGCTGACGTGACTGGCGGGGTGTAAGTAAAGGTAGCTGGATAGTGCATTCGTGGGTTGGAGAAGCGGCTCTCAGTGAGGGATGAAATGCTTGGGAACTGCCTGGGGTCTGAAAAAGGGCCCAGTTCTGAAGCACCTAAAAATTATAACAGAAGATGGGGAGGGGAAACATCTGTAAATATCAATTAAAATGATAGAAGTTTTACAAAATCAAAAAAGAAAAGAAAACTTTAGCTTTCTCCCAAGGAACAGCAAGTCACAGACAGATTTCAAATGCTCTGCTCACCTTGGGTCCTGCTTTCCCCACCTCACAGTATCCATGACATCTCTCCCTAAGTTCTCCACCCCCAGAAAGACCCAAAGGGCTTTAAAAGTACATGCTAGGCCCTGTGTGGAGGCCAACCCAATACTTTAGCCCCAGGTCCACTCACCAGACTTTAAGGCTGGATCCTGACTGATTCCCAGCCTCCCTCCCCTCACCCCGACACTTCTCATTTCGTTTCTTATTGCACTTGGGGTATCTGAAGTGAAACTGTTGCTAAATCAGTTCGACTGATTTTTATTCCTAACTTAATGCAAACAAATTCCAAAGATTTATTATTGTATCCCTTTGGGGAGCCTTCTATGTTGAGAAAAGTACATCAAACAGATCCCCTAAACATATTCCTACTATTTCTTTAAACCTTTAGAAGAATTTAAGGCCTTGTTAGAATCCTCATTGTGGTCACCAGGAAATCAAAGCCATCTCAATGTAATCTAACACTATCTTGTTTTTCTGGGGGTTTTAGAGAGTAGAGGCCTCAGAAATTCTCCCTTGAGTCATAAACTAAGTAAGAAGGTATTGAGAGGGAGGGTGGGGTTGGGTGGGGTGCGTGGGAGGTGGGAGGGGGTAAGGATCTTGACAGTCATTGCATTTCAGGGCTTGACTGAGGCCAGGTGCCCACAGCTCGAGGGTTTAAGTGGAGGGCTTCCTGTTGACTGCCCAGCCTCTGCAATGAAAGGATTGGGGGGCTTTAAAAGCATAGAGCAATTATGGCTTCCCTCTATATCTGAAGCTGCCAGGGTACCTCCTAGGCAGACACCTCCGCTGCCTAACTCATGAAGGCTCACCTGGAGACTAGCTTTCTGAAATGGACAGCACTGTGATCTTGGGGTTCCTCGTAATTTTTTAGAATTGACAGCATTATGGCGAGCCCTTTTTGTAGCATCAATGTTTATCACTAAGATTGTAACACCTATGTTTGCCTTCTCTTGCTGACTTGGATTTCCTTTATCTGCTTTTGCTACAGGTTTTAGCTGCTAGAGAAAATGCCGAGCTTTCTTAAAGACTTAAATTGCTCCTCGGCCTGATTTTTACTCAGCGTTTCTCCTGGGATAGTCTGATTTTACTGAAGAAATCATTCAACTAAGTGTCTTGAAAGGGCCTGTCGGGGAGGTTGAGGTTTGTAAACCTGCACACTGCCAGTAATCTCCACCAGGTTCTGGGATTCAGTGCCGGAAATGCATTTGTCATACACAGTGGCTGCTTGAGAGCAACATGAGGCTAACCGAATTTCTTTTTCTCACAAATCAAAAGACAGTAGCCACCAGACAAGACAGCCCAGCCCAGCCCCCTCCCCCGGCCATTGTAAAGTCTCACCTGCCTGGCTCTTCTTGCTGAGAGAGGAAGGCCAGAGGCAGAAGTCAGAGGTGGCAGTGTCATCATCTGGAAAAGGAGGGGACGAGCTCTAAGTTCCCTTCCCGGCTCTAGCATTGACATCTGGTCCATGACATTAATTCCAAGGCAGGAGAAACAACGGCCTTGGGGTGTGTGGGATTCCCATCCCTCATTAGTGCCTTCCCAGAACCCACTGGCCCATCTGCGAGAGGGTGAACAGCAAATGAGCGGCTTCCACTACCAGAAGCAAACGCTTTCAAGATGACAAAGGAAAATGCATGCAAGCCAGGCACTTAGGGTCTGCTTTTTATAAACCCCGCTTCTCCTCACGGGCCTCCCCTCCCCTCCCCCAAATGAGATTCTGACAAGCTCTAGTTTTAGAAGGTGGAAGTAGAAATGGTGTGAGAATCAGAAATGGGAGCAGATGAGGGCACCCACCTCCCTGCCCTGTGTTTATGGGCTGCCACAAACAGTGCCGACCCCAAGCAGAGGCCACAGGTGGTCCTCGGCAGTCTTCTTGCCCCACAGCATCTAGGTGAAGTTGAGGGGCCAGCCTAATAGATATAGGCAGGCCACTTCCATGTGCATTAAGTCAGTACTCAGAGCAATGAAAAAAGCCAGAATAACTGTAGTAATTGAAAGCGGAAAGAAGTCGTACTTAAAACGTCAACATTTGCCCCTCAAAGAAGCACAGACTTCACACACAGATAGGCATGTTAATGTTTTTTTAAAAGCTCTAGCATGTATTTATTTTCCCTTAAAAGTATGTTTTAGGAATAATTAAAATTCCATATGGTTTCGCTTATTTTGATGCGGAAATCTTATTAAACCTCTTTATGGAGGACCCTGCTAGTAAACTCTGATATGGCTTTGTATCGACTCCCACCACACACCTCTGTTTTAGCTGCAACATTTTGGTGATGTTTTTATTGCTCAGCAGCATATGCCAAGATCCCTGTAGTTTGGGGGTTTAGAGACATTAACTGACACAGAGAAACGTCATCTTTCATTGAATGAGCTCTAGTTAGGGTTCATGGAAAATAATAGGACAAGTGTCTGCCAGGGGTTAAAATAATCTGGCCAATCACTTGTTTAAGATTGTGATGTCTTGAGATCAACTCTTTCTTGACTGAGCAGACTGAAGTAGACTGGAGAGGGACTGAAGAGACTCTTCGTTATCTACAAACCATCAAATTTCCTGGAATCTGCTCAGTCATTGTATGTTAGCAGGCCTTATTTCTGAAGCTGACTACAGTGTATTGGGTATGAATAAATGAAAATGGGTCATGAAAAAATCAGGACTTTTCATGGATGGTGGACAGGTAGGGGAAGGAGCCCTAACAGAAACCTCAGTTTATCTGTAATCATTGTTTCAGAGAGAAGAAAAAGGGCTCCCTGAATAGGTCTGCACCTGAATTTGTGATCTGTCTTAGACAAGTGCTATAGTTTTCCCTTATAGCTCCTTTCTGGGTGATTTTTGACAAGGACACTGCTCCCTTGTGTCATCAGCCACATTACAGGGGGGGAAGAGTCCACATATGTACACCCCCTCAGAACAGGCCTATAGGCTCAGAGCAACCCAAACACCCTAAAGCTCCCAGCTACAGTGTACTGTGTAGACAAAGCCAAGGTTATTCCTTTTGCTGCTGTCCACGGATGATCTTGTCCGTGTACAAGGTACACTAAATTGTGCTGGAAAATAGAAGCTGCCAGGACACTGGGCATTCTGCTATCAACAGGGGACATGGCTGTAAGAGTTTCAACATTAACCTGCGTGTGGGGGGCAGTTTAAATATGTAATCCCAGCATGAAAAGGCATAGAGACTTCTGGGCTAGTCTGAGTTACAGGGCTGCGATCTCTATCTCCAAACAAAATCAAAGTTTCAAAATGGTTTTCGAAGTGCCTAGTGGCTGACAGGTGTTAGTGAAACTCCAAGATGATGGTCTTCCTGGTAGGCTGCTTTGACTCACCCTGGAGATGGGGTGACACCACAGAGTCAACTTGAAAACTGTGGCCGGGAGGAGACTTCAATACTTTGGGGAATGTTTGGAGAAATCAAAGTGATTTCCACAACACTGTGTACCTATCGGTGGGCAGTGGGAGCACACATCTTTGATCCCAGCACTCGGGAGGCAGAGGCAGGCAGAGATCTCTGTGAGTTTGATAGCTGCCTGGTCTCCACAGCAAGTTCCAGAACAGCCAGAGTTGTCTTGAAAAATATTGTACCTGTGATACTTTCTGCCATGTCCCTTCAACTTCCAGGTTAGCCATGGACCGCCTTCTGCTGGTCACGGTACTCTAATGGGAAAGTCTGAACGCCCAATGGATCGCCATCTAGTCTACACTTGACAGCCAAGGAAGCTAGAGCCCGAAAAGAGCCCTTCACTGGATCAGCATCCCCACACTGGGAAGCAAAGCGAGGGGGCGGAGCCAGTCCACGGGCACTCTGACTTCCAAGAGAGAACAAGCAATGTGTTTTACCCTGCAGAAATCTGGTTGAGCCAATCACAGCCTCCCTCCTCACTTCACTCACCTTATTTGTCTAACCGGAAACAACTTAAGTAGACTCTTTCGGTGTCTCAGTGTCACCCCAGTGATAATTACCATTTGGGGGAACGTCTTAGTGCTCCACTCTGGCCACTGATCTAATCTAACAAACGGTTAGCAACGGTTTCAGTTGCTCAGGGTACGAGAAAAATGGGATCAAGGTCACGGGCTCCATCCCTAGGGATCTCCAAACTTCCTACAGATGCACTCCATCCCAGGGTGGCTGTCTCCACTCCCAGCCACAGCTGGACAGCTTGCAAACAAATGTAGCTGCTTTAAAGAAGAATTGTAAGAGCTTTGCTGGCAAAAGCAGCAGCAGCAGCCCCTTACAGGCTAATACAAACTGGAAATACATTAATAAAGCCAATGAGGCCCAAATAAAAACAAAACCATTATTAAAAGTAAAAATATTCTGCCTCTCCCTACAAGGTCTGTGAGAGGAGAGGCAACAGGCTTTCTTTACCTAGTCAGGTTTCTACAGTCTTCAGAGAGGCGGGGGAAAGTGTGTGAAACCCAGACGAGGAGAATGTGAAAGAACCTTAGACTTGGGTCTCTGGGCCTCTAATCATCTAGTATAGGTCTTTCATGTGCTGCTCTCCATTGCTACTTACCCTGGATCGTGTCTGATTCACAATTAAAGACAGCTGTTGAAGGCACAGATCTCTCCCCATCAGTGCTTACTAATGGAAATAGTCCCTTTCCCTTTTTTAAAATTACTCATTTATTGTGTGTTTATGTATGTATGTATGCTACATGTGTGGGTACCTGTAATGGCTGAAAGAGGCCATAGGCACTAACCCATCTCTCTGGCCCCCCTCCCCTTTCTGAAATATTGGGGATCAAACCTATAGCTTCAGGCATGCTAGACACGCTTTACCACTGAATTACAGCCTAGTAGCTAACAATCTCCATTTCTAAACCCTAACTTCAAGATACATATATTGTTTTGTAGACCTTCATTAAATAATTGTTGATTGAAACCAGGCAAGGAGGTCTTTACACTCAAAGGAAATTGGAGCTTGAGAACAGCAGAGGTACTTGTCACTGAGTGGGGAGGGGCGGCTGGGAGACTGGGCATACTAGCTTCCCCACTACCATGACTCAGCTGGAGGATGAGACGGGGCAGAAGACATACACAGAGCCTTGATTCTAACTGAACATTGGTGTATTCAGAACCCATTCTTCCGTTTGAGGACACCATGATGCAACATGAAAAGTCAGCAGACCTGGCAGCCAGGTGTTAATTTCAGGGATACTCTGGGGATGGTTACACGGCAGGATTTATTGCTTCAACTATCTCAAATAAAGCTCATGAACTTTTTATTAACCTGAGACATCCTTCCCGGGAACACAGACCACTCCAGGCCTACACAGGGTTGCTGTCCTCTGTTATTCAGAGGCTCCTTCCGCTTCCACACTGCAGCTGCCCCATCAAACTGCCTGCTTACATAAGAACTTCCTATTCTGCCTCTCTTCCAACACAGTCAGTTTCTGCACTACTCTTCTGAGCCTCCACTGACTAGTTAGCTGTTTCTTAGTCTATTTTCTCCACCCAGAGTCAGCTTTGGATGACAAGGGGTTTAATTTCCTACACATCCTTCCCAGAACCTAGCACACGGTAACAGCTTCACACAGACACACAGACACAGACACACACACAGACACACACACACACACACACACACACACGTGAGTTGGATGGAAAAACAAGTGGATGAACTTAGGCATCAGCATCCCTGTGAAATGGCCAGCACAATCACAGCACAGTAAAAATCAGGCCTTACAAACATTAGGGAGAGCTGGAGAGAAGGTTCAGCATGTGAGAGAGGCCACCTATAACTCTAGGTCAAGGGGGTCTGACACCCTCTGACCTCAAGAGTACCTGCATACATAGTACACACAGACCCATGTAGCCACACAATTTATACACAAATAAAAGTAATGACTAAATCTGTTTTTAAAAAGCTTTAGGTGGCCCATGTCTATAATCTCAGGACTCAAGAGGCTGAAGCATACAGAAGATCACCATGAATGAGTTCCAGTTCAAAATAGACAATATAGTGAGTCTGGGCCCATCTTAGCTTAGACTGGTTACAAGGGAGATATTGTCTTAACAAAAATAAATAAATAAAACTACTAAAGAAAAAAAACAGAACAAAACAAAAACATTAAGCAATGCTGACATCAAATCTAAAATATAATGTAAGTACATTTCATACCTAAAGTCTTATTAAATGCTCTTTAAAATGGACACCAAGATATTCTCAGCCATCATTATATCAATAACTGGACCCCAAACTTCCAACAGAGCTCCTCCCAGAAATGTCTGCCCCTAAGAAGCGGATGTTCCTGTCTTACTAACTCCTGACACCTCAGAACCAGTAAGCCTTTAGCTCCATAGACCTTGGAAGGGGGGGACCAAACAAGAATCACACTCTTCCAGACAACACTCTACTCCCTGCTCATGAGCTGGGGACTATTGCCACCATTAAAGTATTTATTTGGAATCAGTAAGGTAGTAGGGATAAAATCTGAAACTTTCTGAATGTCTGCATGTGTGTAAACATCTAGCATTTCAGAGTCATTAATCATGATGCTCAATCAGGCATCATTGATAGTTGTGGCTCAATGGTAAAAAACACTTGCCTCACTTAAAAGACCCTAGTTTCCATAGCTAGAATTGGAGGGATACAGCAAAAAAGAGAGAATGAATCATAGATGGTTTTGACAAATAAGACATGGGAGTCTGTGGGTCCATGAGGGTCCGGGGCAGCAGGGACTCCAAAGAGTCCTCCTGTCCCAGATCTGACACACTGCCCTCTCTCTGTTACCTGGTAAGACAGTGGAGCATCACAGGATCTGCACTCTGTAGAAATATTAGGGAGAGGGGTTTCTTTCATCTCCACATCTCCCTTTTCAAGTCAAGTAGCAAAGCCTTAAACTACAGATGACCACCCTTAGCCATGTGCAGACAGGCTCACCACTTCTGGTGAGGCATGGCCAAGTTACCGTGCAAAGAATGTGTGAAACTGAGAACGAGCCTGAGTGTGCATGAGAATTACTTTCCACACTCAGACATCTTGCCCCTCTGCCCCTCAGATGCACATGCTTCCTGTTGACGTGACACTAATGTGGGGTTCTCATTGAGCTCTGCTCTGGCTACCCCCTCAGGGTTCCCAGACCAAGGCAAGCAAGCACCAATTTCGGAATTCATGGCCACAGAAAAACGCCCCCTCCCATGGTGTGCAAATTTGTACAACTTTCTTATCATGTATCCCATGAACATTTGTGTCTATAAAGCTTACCATGCCAGTTAGATTTAATCATGGCCATTGGCATTAGCATGGTTTTTACACAGGTATTTTTGCTTTACCACATGACCCAGCTACTTCTCTCCTTTGTGTGCATCAGAGAGCTCCATTCATGCCCTACCACACCCCATGTTTATTGCTACTTTATTCACTGTAGAGAGGAACTGGAATCAACCTAGTTGTCTATCAACAGATGAATGAACAATGAAATATATATATATACATATATAATAAAATACTACTTAACTCTAAAAAATGAAATTTAAAAATTTGTAAGGAAATGGATGGACTTAGAATGTATACTATGAAGTAAGGTCACATGTTCTCAAAAAGAAACTGTATTTTCACTCTCATGTGGCATGTTACCAGTGATATATGGAAACAAATGTACATGTGAGTACAGTATAACATGAAGAAATAAAACTAAATATGAAGAGATGAGGAAGGAGTGAATGCAAGCAGTGGATACAAGTTATAGAAGACTATATAAAACTAATTGTTTTTCTAGGTCTAATTTTATCAATGGATTTTTGATGGTGAAAAAGTACATAAAATGTCTTCAGTACTAGAAGTGCAACATTTAATGTGAAGCTTCACAGCTTTCTTCTGTTTGGAATGTCAATTATAACTGTATAAAAGTACATTAAGTGTATAGACTTTGCACCTGGTTAATTTTGGTATAAAATAATTTTTACTTATTTGTGAAGTTTTTTATTATAAGGTCTACTTTAAAGAGTCATTTTGTTAATTTAGGGAAAAAAGCACACTAAGGAAATGAACTGTCTCTTGTCCTCTCTCTGTGTCTCTGTCTCTCTGTCTCTCTCTCTCTTTCTCTCTCTCTCTCCACCCCCCCCCCAGTGTGTCAGCGCACACGTGAGCAGGTGAATATTCGTGCCTGCAAATGGAAGCCAGAGACTGACTGACTCTTTCTCAACCACTCTCCACTGTTTTTAAGAGCCAATCTCTCTCTGAATGTGGAGCTCATCAATTTGGCTGGGCTAGCCAGCCAATAAGCTCGAGGGACTCAGCTGTTTCTACCTCCCCCACAGCAGACTTTCAGCTGGGTGCTCAGGATCTGAACCCAGGTCCTGAACCCTAAGCTTCAAGGGCAGGCTCTTCACCTCGGGAGCCACCTCCCCAACACATCCTTCCTTTAGACTCCTTAATACAAAATGGAAAAGACAAACACTTCAAAAGTCCTGCTCAACAAATGAATACTAATTTGGTCTCCAGAAGACATGATCCAAGAATCAAATTTAGACTACACACAAAATGTGACTTTGTATTTTCACACTTAGATTTAAAGGGATTTATATCAGTTTTCCTGGAATTGATCCCCTCATACTAAACATGACTAAGCAACACAGCATTTGACTTAGCTACATTACCTGCAAGTAGGAAAGCACACCCTTTAGGGAAATGCAAAGGACCATGCTACAGGAACAGCAGAGTAAGAAACAGACCCATCCTTTAAGACAATAAAATGACTAGCAAGCTCCATAGTTTCACACACACAAAAAGTGCCTAAGTCTCCAGTATAAATATTTGTTTTCAGTGTTGTAATAAACTGCCTAGCACAGCATGCTCACAAATTCAGACAGACCAGCTGATTCTAAGGCTAAGAAAAGTCTACCACACTGAAGGCAGGAGGAGGCAAGAGCCGGCCCCCTGGCAATCCTGAGAAACACAGCTATTCTTTAAACCCACCCCAAATTTCAGGATATTGCTGGAATAATACACTTCCGCTTTGTGAAAGGGAAAAGGGGCAGACGGTAAAAGATGTGTGAGTCTGTGCATGGATCCAGGGAGCCGGGCAGAGCCGAGGGAAGGAGCCAAAGGCTGTGAGGGTGGGGAAGTGGGAAGGAAAGAGGCAATGATCTCTCTAGGCCTTGATTAGGAACATTTTAAAGGAACGGTGGATAGTCTTTGAAACCAGATCCACTGCAGGAAGGAGGCCAGCACCCAGGACACCCTGTCTTTCAGAAGGGGCCACCCACGGTGCCGCGAGTCATATGACTGCTCTGTCACATCCTGAAGCCATTTCCAGCCCATGCACACGTCTGAGCTCCCATTTAGAGAGGATGGGATATATTGGGAACACACATATGGAAACACTTTCAGAGAATCAGTTTCCATGAAATTCATAATGAGCCAAGTGGCTTCAGATGTGGTTGCGTTCCTCCGATTAGCCAGGAAAAAAAGAGGGGGGAGGAGAAGGAAAAGGGGGCAAATCCACCCTTTCAGACCCTATTTCAGTTTCAGAAAAATTAAAAACCACTAATGAGTTATGGCTACGAAAACACGGAACCACGATTAAAACAGGAGGAACGAGAAAAATGAGGCAAAGAGATTGGGGAGCAACAGTCTTTAACCCCTAAAAATAACAGCTTCTATATCGGTAATCTTATCTGGAATCTGGGGCGGCTTTCCTGTGATGGTATCTACGCGGAGCAGCGTAATTAATTTTCTGACATCCTGGCAGAAAGCAGTGCAGTGCGCATGCCCACACCAAAGAGCTCAAAGAGGAGAGGAGCCGGGCAGAAAGCAGAGACTGAAAGACCAACTCTTATTTGATAGTACTGTGGTCAATTAAGATTATCTTTAAAATTACAACTAAATGATAAATTGTTCCCAAGATTTTTTTTTTTTTTTAGCTAGAATTTGGATAGGGCAGTCTGGTACTCTGCCGTGGTTTGAGCTAGTGGTAATTTGCACTGTATTAAAACTAGAAATTTATGAACTGGTTGACATGTTATTAGCCACCACAACTTAGCTGATCAGGAGAAGGAGACACGTGGGGAGGCTTCTTACAGTCATCTACGTGATATTAGTGAGCTAAAATATATTAAAACAAACCAACAAAAAGCTTCGCATGAATTTTTACATAAAATGTGAAATTTGAAAATTCTCTGCTTAGGGGAAGTGCAGGTGGCAGTTGGCTGGGGAAATCTTGATGAAGAAGTCCTGGGTTTTCGTTTGCCCTTTGGGGTACTGACCTGGAAATGTCTGAGCAGCCTTTCTTTCTAGCCTGGTGGCAAGCCCAGACCCATGGTTGGGGAAGGCTCTGACGTGCCTTTGCCTGGTGATGGGCCGGGAACCAGATCTGGTGATTGCTTAACCAAAGCAATTTGGTGATTTGCTTTTCTCCAGCCCAATGAGTCCCTCTAAGTGATCGGATATTCACAGCAACCCACGGGGCGAGCAGAGGTTGGCTTAGGTTGAAGAGTCTTGGCCCTTCTGTCACAGCTCTGGTCAGTGGATGGGAGGACTTCTTTTTTTAAAAAAAAAGAATACTTTTATTTATTATTTGGTGATTTTACACATGCACCCCATCAAACTCAGTTATCAGTCCTCTCAGTTTCATACCCACTCTTATGATCTCCCATTTACAAAAAAGCCTATCCATGCTGCTCATTTACTTACTGGAGCAGAATTAAATTTCCTATGGCCAGCGATTGGATGACTTGTACAAACCCCTGCCACTTAGGAGACAGTGTCACCAACCCCATCTTTTGAATGACACATTTAAAGTTACAGACAAGTAAATACAGTGGCCCAGAACCTGATTCTATACCTTGGTAGTCCTGCTACCATTCAGGAACACTTCCAGGTCAGTTCTGACAGCCTGGCAAAGGCTGAGGATGAAAGATCCTGGTAGCCTCTGGGGCAACTGTGGGGATGAAGCCAGGGTGGACGTGGCTTGGGAAACTGATGTCTGCCACTTTCTTGCCATATTTGACCCTGCCCTTGAATTTGGGTATCACTGATGTCCTGTATGAGCTGAAGTGAGTCACATTTTAGAATCCTTAGGCTGGCTTCTCTTATCATTGGAAAACACTAAAAGAACAAGGCACCAAAGAGCAAGCATCTCTCTTTCTTACCTCTTACCTGTTATTAATCATCAGGTGAAAGCTAAATGGCCATAAATGGAGACTCCAAATGCTAACGTTCGGGATTAATCCCATGCACTCAGCCCTAGGATCCAACCAAAATCTTTTATAAAGACTCTGCCTGAGAAGAGATATATGTGGCACAGAAAAGGAGGCTAATTTCCACCACCCCGTACTGTACAGACTGTATTTTAGGGATAGATTGTGACATTTTCATCTTATAAAGTGGCCCTCTACATCAAATCCTCAGATTAGCCCTCTGGAGTGGTCTGGATGAGATCTGAACACTTGGTCCCCAGTTACCGGTGCTGTTTGGGGGAGGTTTAGGAGGTGTGGCCCTGCGAGAGGAAGTATGTCACTGGGGACAGACTTCAAGGTTTCCAAAGCCACATGCCACATTCCCAGTTAGCTCTGTTTCCTGTTTGTGGTCTGAGATGTGAGCTCTTAGCTCCACCTCCAGCTGCCCCATACCTGTCGCCTGCTGTCCCTGCCAGGATGAACCATGGCCTTCTGGAACCATAAGCCCCAATAAATCCTTCCTTCTATAAGCTGTCTTGGTCATGGGGTTTCCTCACAGCAATAGAAAAGTAACTAAGACACCTTCCAACAAATCTCACATTATCCACAAGACAGGCCAGGGGAAGGAGTTGGTTCCAACGGCAGGGGAAATCACACAAAATCTAATCTCCAAGGTAGGCTAAAAGGGCTCAGAATGGTGATGAGCCCGTCCAGACCTTAGTGCATGCAGTACAGCCCAAACTGCCCAAAGCCCCCATCCAGACCCTGGACCAGATGACTTTCCTTGTCTCTCTCCTCCGCGGCTTGTATGCTCCAGGTAATACAGACTGGACCCCTTTCCATTTTCTTCTAGTCCCTACACTTGTCTACTTCCTTTGCCTTGGCCTCACCCCTTCTCCCCTTCCTCAGCACTGGGGATTGAACCTGGGGCCTTCTACACACTAGGCAAGCACTCTACCACTGTCCCTAGCCTTCTTTTACTTTATATTTTGAGACAGAGTCTCTGTCCTTCACCCTGCAGTACTTCAACTCACTCTGGAGGCTCCTGAGGAAACTGAACTTCATTTTCTTGAGGAACTCCTCTGGCCTCAGTCTGCTGGTGGTTAGGATTACAGGCCTGCTCATCAGGTCCAGCTTGCCTTGGTTTTTGTGATCATTTCTTCTTCCTTTGCACCCTCCTCTTGAAACTGCAAACATCCTTTAAAATATACCTCAAATTCCTTTCTCCTGGGTGCTCCCTCCTCCATTTTCACTGCCTCTAGCAACCTCACCTCCCTCCGCGCTTCCTGGAGCCCTCACCTGTACCTTGTAAAAGTCTGCAAAGGGATAAAAATCACCTGGCCATATCTCCTGGCCTCCATTCTTTTGGAATCAGAACCCCATCCCAAGGAATACCTCCAAGGCTTTCTTGGAGAAAGAGATGAATGATATCACATGTACAAAGGTAAAAAGAACAGCATGGCATCCCTTTTTCTGTGGCAGTTTGTGTATGTCTTCTGCCTTCTTCCTGTATAGCCAGCAGCCATTGTACAGTAGTGAAGCTGTGTAGGCCTGAGCCACAGGACACCCACACCCGACACCCACAGCTCTCCTGCACCTTCCGGTTCCACAGTGTATCTCTCTCTGTAACCCCTGCCCTGTCTCACTCCCTTACCATGTGGACAACTCATCCTTTGATTTGGGCCCCAGGAAACAATCAGGTGTCACCCCAACACTAACTCTCAAGGTAACTCATTTAAGTATGGAATCTCACATTTACCTGTTTTAAAAAACTGTTTTTACATACATCTGCAGTAATCTTTACAGAATGCCTTTGAGGTAGGCGTGGCAGTCAATGACAGCAGTGAGTCTTTGTCAAGAAAGAAAGGCCCCCAACCATGATCCACCTAATTATGGTGAGGCAAAATTGTTTGTGCCCCCTTCCCCCGTAGTACTTCTGACAAATAGA
The DNA here is from genome assembly GCA_004025045.1 of Sigmodon hispidus. Lineage (NCBI taxonomy): Eukaryota > Metazoa > Chordata > Mammalia > Rodentia > Cricetidae > Sigmodon > Sigmodon hispidus. Next base: position 32,320 of record PVIH01008183.1, read on the forward strand.
ATCCCTGATAGGCGATCACACAGAATTTCTTTCCAAACAGGCATCACCATTTGCTTTCTATTGTTGTGATAAACACCATGAGCAAAAGTCACTTGGAGAGGAAAGGGTTTATTTCACCTTACAGGTTACACTCCTCATCAAGGGAAGGAAGGAAGGAGCTCAAAGCAGGAACCCAGAAGCAGGAAGCAAGCAGTGGTCATGGAAGAACACTGCTTGCTGCTCATAACTGGCTAGTCTGCCTTCTTCTATCATCCAGGATCCCTGCTCAGAGGTGGCCCCACCCGCAGTGATGTGAGACCTGCTACATCAACGTTTAATCAAGATCATACTCCCATAGACATGCCAACAGGTCAGTCCAAAGGAGGTATATTATATGTTCTCAACTGAGCTCTCCTTTCCCAGGGAACTCTAGTTTGTGTTAAGGGAGTGAAAAGAAAGAAAGAACCATTTAAAACACAGTAATGAATGCTTATAAAGTCAATCCTCAGGCAGCTGAGGCTGGAGGCTGGCCTGGGCTAGCCTGGGCTGTCTAACTAGACCTTATTCCCTCAAAATGAAACAAATAAAACAAAACTCAGGAATAATCAATCAGTTTTTCCCCCCATATGAGCTGGTATGGCTTCTCATGTGGCAATTTAGATCCAATAGCATCAGAAACCAGAATATCACCTTCTATTTAACTGAAAGTTTGACTTAATCTGGAAGGATTCCTTCACACACACACAGGCACACACACACACACAGGCACACACACACACACACAGGCCAGGGAGAGGAGACTCAGAGCAAGAGGCCAGGACCACAGCAGCAAAGGTCCTTATGTAACTTCGGAAGCTAAGTGTGGCATTACTACATCTCCTTCCTCCAACAGGCTCAAAGATTTTCCACTCAAGCCCTGCACACAGAATTAACTCAAAACTTCTGCAAGAAAAATGTCCCTTTTAGAGTTTGATTTGGCATCCATTTCAAAGAACTGTTTGTATATTTTAGAATAAGGGTAGACCTCTCCTTTGACTGAAACCTCTCTTTTAACAATGGACAAGAGACGGTTTCCCCTCTGAATGACTTAAATAAAAACAAACACATTTGAGTTACATAGACCCTTGTTCTCAGAGTGTTTTTTTTTTTTTAAATGAGAAATTGAGTCCTACAGATTGTTAAGCATCTGGGAAAAGCCTTCAAACAGCAATATCCAAAATGAAATTCTCCTTTTTATAGAGATAAATGGGACTTTCACTTTCTCTTCACTTGATAACATTCCACACTCAGTGCACACACACCTCCAGAGGACTTTATTCAGTGTTTATTCTTGGTACTTAGCAATAAACTGGCTACCAATGGACCATCAACATCTGTTGGTGGCTGCTCCTGACCCCTTGTGTGTCTCCCAAGAATAAATAGACATACCTAATGGTGTATTGAGGTGCTGCTTGCTTTAATGAGGGGGAAAGAGGGCCTGGTGTGTTCTTGGGGAATTATGGGACAAGAGACGTGCTGAGCTGTCTAGAAGTTGTTCTTCAAACAGTGGGCAAATCTCTGTCTGCTGTGATCAAAACCCATGTTCTATTTCTCTCACAGTCTCTCAGTCAGAATAGTCTTCACTGGGCCCACACTTGACATGACCCAGACAGCTCCAGAGAGAGTGTACTGCCAAGCCACAGGGCAAAATCTGTTCCTAGGCTATTAAGATGGTTCATTGTGTAAGGGTACTTGTTTCATATGTTTGAGGATCTGAGTTCAGATCCAGAACTTATTAGACAGCCATCTATGGCCCTGAAAATGCCTATAAGCCAGTACTGTGTGGCAGCAGAGACAAGAGAATTTCTGGGGCTTGCTGGCTGGCTGCCACCTGAGTTACAGGCTTGGTGAGAGGATCTATCTTAAAGAAATGAGATGGAGGCTGATAGAGCAGGCTACCCAACCTTCTCTTTTGGCCCCTGCAAGTGCACACATTCACACACATGTGTGCGCAAACTATACACACACCTTATGTCTTCATAAATACTCCTGTCAGGGTGGGGAAAAGTAAGAACGGGATAATTCTAGGTGAGGTCTCTCTTGTCATTGGATCACCATGGCTGTGTTCAGCGATAATAAGAATGCCCAGGGCCTGCAAGGGTGGCACAGTACAGAATGCTGTCTCTGGCCCTAGCCAAGCAAAGGTCAAAATAGAGAAGTCCTGGCCCCTCTGGGTGCCCCGGACCCCTTAGTAAGAGAAGGTGGAACATTTACTCTGCTGCTCCATAGACAACTGTGAGATGTCTCCACGTACCATTAACAATTCTACCAGACATAGTACACTTGTCAAGAATGGTTCTCATTTACTAAAAACAGCATTAAAATTTCAGATGAGATGCTCAATTAACAACAGACTCACTGTGCAAAAAACATCCAGGTTTTGTGCTACAAAATAAAAAACATCAAATTATTTACCAAGTGTATAACATAGGGTAAAAGAAAATGGAAAAAGAGTTGGTGAAATGGTTCATGGGGTAGAGGTCCTTGCCACAACAAGCCTAATGACCTGAGTTCCATCTCTGAGTCCCACATGGTGGAAAGAGAGAACAGATTCCCAGGAGTTGTCCAGCTCACTATTCCTTTTGTGAAAAAACTCTTTCATAGTTAAACATAGCACGGAGACCCAACTCTATGGTGCAATGGTGTAAGCCATCCCTTCTCACTGCTATATGTTCCTTAAGCAAATTGCTTTGATTAGAACTATTTTAAACTAAATAATTTTATGTCAATGGTCTCAACTCCCACAGTGACACAGACACACACACACACACACACACACACACACACACACCATAGTGACATGCATAATTTAAGCAGCTTTGAGTTTCTTCACCCCACATACAAAAACATAGTTTTAGAGTTTTAGATTTCATTCATATTTTAAATCTTTGCAACTAGATATCATGTTTGCAAAACCAAATGGTAGATCATTTCTACCACCATTTCTGGTTAGAGCCAGAGTGAGTTTGACCCAGCTGAGGGTCCTAGGACCCATTTCTAGCAGGACCACAGGCAACGTTCCAAGTGCTGCTGATGTAATCCAGGTGTGGCCTGGAAAGAAGAGGGATGCTAAGTCCTCCTACGGGGAGGGGGCGGCGGTCTCAGCCACCGAAGCACTTGCCTCACAAGGACCTGATTTTGAGCACCCATGTAAAAAGATAGATGCAGGGCTGTGTGCTTGTAATCCTAGCTCACTGGCCAGCTATCACAGAGTCTGGGTGGCAAAGGTCCAGGCCAATAAGAAACCTGTGTCAACTCAAAAGGTAGGAGGGAACACCTGCAGAATGGCAGAGGGATGTCTGAGTACTCATGTGTGTGAATACAACATACACATAACCACCACACACACATACACACACACACACACACACACACACACACACACATGTATTTAGGGCTAAAATGAAAAGTCCTATTTAAAAAAATATATAGTAGGAAAAACTCATTTGAAACCTAAGACTTACTATCACATCTTGATTCTCCTCTGTCACCTTGTGGCCAAAGACAAGTCTCTTGAGGTCTCTGAGTCTTAACTCCCTAATAGCAATAGCACAATACAGACTATGAGACTATCAACACCCCAGGAAACTGCTGTGCCCAAATGGAGTCATGCATAAGAAAGTGTTTCCCATATTTGATGCTCCCATGAATCTGCACCCATGCAACAACAACAAAAAATTCTATTTTCATATTTAATTTTTATTTAGTTGTGTATGTGTGCCCGCTTGTCAAGATGTATGCCATGTGTATGTGGGTGCTTTAAGAGGCCATGAGAAGGTATCACAACCCCCTTGGAGCTGAAGCTACAGGCATTTGTGAGCTGTCTGATATGGGTGCTGGGAGCTAAACCAAGGTCCTCAGCAAGAAAATAGTCTCCACTGCTGAGCCATCTCCCTTGTCTCTTAACTTTATATTGTATGCTACCATTTTCCCCAATGCAGCAAAAACAATTATTTACATAGTATTTATATTCTACAACATAGTACAAGCATTCTGGAAATTGTTTACACAGGAACACATGAGCAGGTCACAGGCAAGCAGGACACCACTTTATGTAAAGAAACAACGCATCTGTGGAATCACAGAGGGGTCTAAAACAAACCTCTTAGAAACCAGGGGTCAAATGTACTATGTTTTTCTGTGTACTGTTATTTAGTGGCTATAATGATTCTTCCTATTTTTCTCTACATCTAATTTGCCTTAGATGCCTCATGTTTTTCTCCAAGGTTTACATGATAAGAAACACTATCATTCCTAAAGGTTTGAGCATCTTGGGTATTTTCAACCTTTCAGCTCCATAGAATTAGAGCTGAAAATCCCTCCTTCTTCCTGGTAGATCTCAAGCTCTTTCTTCAGGTTCTGCTATGCCCCAATCTCTGCCCCTCCTGACTGGGCTAACTTTGATAAGCATCCTCAGAAAACAGTAACTGGACAGGCTGTGTGCCAGAAAGTGCTTGCCCATGAACTAGGGCCCTTGCCCTGATCAAGAGCAGTGTGATGTGTCTGAGTATGCAAGCAAGATCTGAATCCATGGATCTCTCCTTCCCGTTCTTTTTTCCTCCACACTTCCCTGTGTATGGCTTATGTAGATCAGCACCTACAGCACTTGCCTGCCTCATTTCTAGGTAACTGTTCTCAACATGAATGGCTCTAACTTGGGTCCTTCTGGTACACTTCTATCTGCTTTGTTTTAAGTCCTTTAGAAAGATTCTTTTGAAACTTTTAGCCTGTACCTAAATTCTGTAACTTGCAGTGTGTGTGAACTTTAACCTTATTTAAATGTTAGAGAGATACTTTTCAGTCATATTCTCTTTGAAGAAACCAAAATAATGACATGATGAAAAAGAAACAGAAAGATGCAATAAACCCTCCCCTCCTGGGGGACCTGCAGTGGGGGACCTGTGGGAGTAAAGTCACATCTCTGCAAGGCTAAAGCCTACAGTTCAAACAGCAGCTTGTAGGCCTACAAGATAGCTAGGGAAATGGGTTATCAGCAAAGGGCCTGTCAAGAAAACATAAAGACATGAGGCTTGATCCCCAGAACGCGTCCACAAATCCAGGGGTATGCCTATAGCCACAGTGGTAAGGCAGGAGGAAGGAGACACAGGCAGATCTCTGAAGCTCATTGGCCGGCCAGCCTAGCCAAATGGTGAGAGATCCCATCTCAAAACACCAAAGGTGAGAAAGGGAGAGGGAATGCTGAGAGAAGGGAATGGGGTGAAAATGAATACAATTCATCATATTATTATATAAAATGAAAATAATAAATTCAAATAAAAGTGAAGCATGATTATGAAAACACCTTATGTTAAACTTGGACCTCCATGAACACCTCCATGCACAAAATGCAAATATTCACATAATAACTATAAAGCCACAAACACACACACACATATACACGTTAAAAAATAAGAACAAAAAAATAAAGTCTACAGAGAGGGAAACTTAACACATCTTGATTTCCTACTGTTGGGTCCTAGATCAGATCTTTACTTATTCCTTCTGCAGTGACATATGAGAAGGGGTCAGACCTAATGAGATGGCCAGGGTGGGGCTCAGTCGGCACGTCCAAGTCCCCATCACAGAAGGAGGAAAGTTAATACTCACATCTGTACCAACAACATTTACATACCCTGGCTCATGGGGGAGAAACACCTCTCTTTCCATAGATCACCCAGGCTTCGCATTTTGCTCTGTTTGCTTTGGGTGACTCTACTGCTATTTGTCATTCTGATTTTGTCTTTTCTCTCTACTGATTTTTTCTCCTTTTAAGCTGAAACTCTCTTTCTCTGTCTTGGATGGCTAGTTCTGCTTGTCAACCTGACAGGTTCACTAAGGTGCAAACCTCTGGGCATGTATGTGAGAGTTTCTGGGTTGGTTGAGGTAGACAGAGTCACCCTAACTGTGTGTGGGGTGGTGGTGGGGTACTGTTCCATGTGCTAGGGTCCTAGAGGAGAAAGTCAGCTGAGTGCCTGCACTCATCCCTGATCCCTCAGTGCAGAAGTCATGTGACTTGCAGATGCTTCTGATTCCTCCTACCACACCTTCCCACCATGATGGAAGGAATCCTGAACCATGAAAGTCGGGCATTTTGTCATGGCAAGGAGAAAGCAACTAATATACCCCCAACTGAAGGTTCTAGAAGAAAGAATATTTTTTATTTTGTATTACATTCCTTCATTTTATTCTCTCTCTCTCTCTCTCTCTCTCTCTCTCTCTCTCTCTCTCTCTCTCTCTCTCTCCCTCTCTCCCTCCCTCTCTCTCTCTGTGGTACAATGGCTCAGATAGAGATCATAGGACAACTCGTGACATCCAATTCTCTCCTTTAGCCATACAGGACCTGGGAATCCAACACAGGTTGTCAGGCGGGGTCTCAACTGCCTTGGCCATGAAAATGTTGTCAGCATGAGGACTCTTTGGCCCAAAGAACCTGAGGAGGAACGGGTGGGTCGCTACAAGGACAATGAATGCCAAGAGCCATGCCAACCTAAGCCTTTCTCTTTTCACTGTAGCTTGTAGTTGTAAGGTCCTAACTTTTCTGAGTTCAAGGTTTTTGTACTGAGGATACACCCTTAACTGTTAAGTCCTATCCCCTCCACCCACATGGTAACACCCACCCTAGGTGCTCACCCACTAGGACTGTCTCAAATGGAGGATGCCAGCTTATGAACTTGAAGTCACTACTAACTCCTTACCCAGGATCTTCTTCACTTCCTGAGCATTATCTTATGCTCCTAGCATGGCAATGTAATGAACACTGGCAGAGCCGGCTTAGTCATACCTACATGCTGGTCTTAAAGGAACTGGTATGCAAATCTATTAAAGATCTGAAAACACATAACCTGCATTTTAAGAGGAAGAGCACATATGATATTATGTCCATCCCAGAAAACATCTTGTCAATTGCCTTTCATTGCACTGAAATCTAGCTTTACCACTGCTCTGCTTTAATGAGGCCAGTGTCCTCAGTACGGGTGGGATCCAGGGCTGAATTCCCAGGGCTGGGTGTTTAGTCACTGGCATCTGACAATACAAAAGCCCCTCGAGTTGCTCTGCCCTGTTCATCTGTTTCCCTCCTGAGTAGAAGAAGTTCAATGGATGAGAGAATTGACCTTGGCAATAACTTACATTAAGAAATATTTTTATGGGATTTGACTTGACCCAGCAGTTAAGGGAGCATGGTGCTTGCTCCTCCAGAGGACTGGAGTTCTGTTCCCAGAATCCACGTGTGTGTAGTTCACAACTAGAGCTATTAAGGGATCCAGAGTCTCTGGACCCTGTGGGTACCTAAACACACACATACACACACACACATATACACAGCACACACATACACACACATATACACAGACACACACACATACATACACGCAATTAAAATTACATTGAAAATTTAAAAAAAAAAAAAAAACATTCTACCACCAGGCAGTGGTTGGAGCACACCTTTAATCCTAGTCCTCAGAAGGCAGAGGCAGGTGGATCTCTGTGAGTTCAAGGCCAGCCTGGTCTACAGAGCTAGTTCTAAAACAACCAGGACTACACAAAGAAACCCTGTCTCACAAAACCAAAAATGAAAGAAAGAACCATTTTACCCTGTGACTCTAAAACACTATGAAATCGATGGCTCAGCAGTAGGAGCCCAGTTAGGATCCAAGTCATCTTTCCTTTAACTACAGCTAATTTCCATCAGATTCCTCCAGTCTGTGCTTGTCCTCTGCTCCCCTTTATCCTTTTCTAAGGTAGTTTGCTCTTTCTTTGGTTTGCCTTGCTAGGGTCATTATTATTTTTGAGATGAGTCTTGCTATGTTAGTCAAGCTGGCCTCAAGTTAGCGGACTCCACAATCCTCCTGCCTCACTTCCTGGGTTGTAGACAGGCTCTGCTGCTCACAAAAAAATTAGCTGTTCTTTCATTTCAGTCACACTTGTTCTTACAGTAAAAATGATGAACATGGGTCAACTACACAAAGTCATGTAAAATAGCAATAAAATTTTTTTAAAAAGTCTTCAGTGTTCAGTCTGTGAATTCTGACTCACTGTTATGCTCTAGTGTACTAGGCCCTAAAGCAGAGGTTCAGGTTGGATCAGAAAACAAGTCCTGAATGCCCATTGTTCTAGGTATTAATCAACCATCATAATCAATGAATGTACCAAAGCACAGCTTCTTTGACATCTATTGGTACTCATTAATTTTATTTGAGTTTTTGAAAGAATTGCTACCCTTAGCCTTCCTAATGATTATTGACAATGTATTTGCTTTGCCTTTGTGATAACTTTATCTTTCCCATGAGGAAAAAGACCTACCCTTTCCCCATCTAATTTACACTCACCAACACTCAAAGCTCTATGAACCACCTTGGAAGAAACCAAAGCCCAACAAATTCTGTTTGCACACAGGAAAACTAAGACACACAGAAACTCAAGAACACAGAAGCATAAACAACAGAGAGTTCCTCATATCCCAGCCCAGTACTGTGCCCAGGACACTCTCAATGATGCTACATATCATGTGCCTGGGCTTTGGAAAAAATGTTACCCTGACAATCACATCAACAGAGTCTGACTGAGACACTGGTCCTTACTTGGTGTAAAGGGACCCCTGGGAGTCCCTTCAAGGATTTCTTTTAACACTTGCAGTTTTTAAGGGCAGGGAAACTTTAACTTTCACTACTAACTGCCTGGAGAGCAAAACTCTTTTTCTTAGAATCATGTAGTCAATTCTCTGTGTGCCTTTAAGCCATGATGGTTAGATAACATTCTCCTAAGGTAAAGACTGGGAACTTACACATTGTTTTCTTAAATGATGATAGCTACAACACTAATAGTAATTTTTTTCTTAAGTTTGTTTTCTTTCTTCACATTTTTTTAATCTAGAAAGGGTTCATCTTAACTATACATGCATTTACTGTGGTCACATCGATGATTTGGTTATTGATTTTGTGTTCTCCTCACACAGGGTGGGGTGTGTTTATAACCATCATTTTAGTTGTTATTACCATGTCATTAAATACTGCATTCCTACTAATTGCACAGACAGCTGGGACCATGACCACTTTGGCTGGAAAGAAGAGCTCTGAAGTAATGCAAGACAAGCACTCTCTGCTAGCAGTGAGGAACCCATTTCCACAGAAGTCAACGTTCAGTGAAGCAGCAGGTAGTTATATGAGCAAGTGTTCCCAATGTTTCTGCTGTTTCTAGAATGTGTGGCCCTGGTTTATATTTATTAACATAACAAAAAAATATGCCTCCTGTTCTAGGTAGCTCCTGTCAGCTGGACACAGTCTGGAGTGCTGTGTGGGGACTCTGTGGGGAGGGGGAAGCTCAACTGAGAGACTGCCTCAGTCAGACTGACCCATATGAAAGTCTGTAGGGCACTGTGTTGATGAATGATTACTGTGGGAGCAGCAGTCCACTGGATACAAGCAGGCTGAGCAAGCTATGGGAAGCAAGCCAGTACCCAGCTGCCTCCGTGTTCTCTGCTTCAGCTACTGCCCTGGTTTCCCGTGGTGCAAAACTGCTACCTGCAAGTGCACGATGAAATAAACTCTTTCCTCCCCAAATTGCTTTTGGACTTAATGCTTATCACAGCAACATAAAGCGAATTCAGAGACGTGTCAAGAAGATTGGCATGTCTGTCTATTCTGACTATCGTAACTTACACATGTATGGACGCATGCGTATTACAGCATAGCACGAACTGGGTTGTTTCCCTTTACCAAAGACATTGAGTGATTCCACACTATATCTCATGCTGGAACATATATGTATTTACAGAATATGAAATTTAGATAAGTGGCAACAGTTGTTCACCTCCCACAGGACTCCACCTCTGGATGTATTAGCATCTAGATAACCTTCAGCATGGCAAGCCTTTAGGCCGGCCTGTAACACTAGCTATTGTTCAGACTTCCCTGCTGAAGGCAAGGGCTTCCTGTGGGCATATATAAGCAAAGTATGGATGTTGGAATTACAGAGACAGAAAAAGATTAGGGAGCCAGGCCTGCGGCCTAGGGGAGCTTTCAATCTAGCCAGACTTATAGAGAGATAGTAAAGGATTAAAAGCCTAGGCCCTGGGCGTAGGGGAGCTTTCAATCGAGCCAAGGAAAGATCTTATATATCCTGAAAGATCTCATATATTCATTATGAAAAAAATCATTATGAAGCCAAACATAATATAGGCAATTTTTAAAGTTAAAAACATAATTGTTAAAGCAATTCAGAATAAAAGTATAACCTTTTATTATGAAAAAATAAACCAAACCTAAGAATATTTTTTTTTTTAATTCGCTAAAGGCATTGGCTTTAAGTTGGTTGGTTACAAGTTAATAGAAAAGAAGGTGTCTCTCCTAACTAAGATTCAGAGCATCTGTGGCTTGTGCCAGTCTATCCTGGGCTGCATCTCAACGTGACTGTGATATATCTCCTGGCTGGCCATGTCATGTCTTCTAGATGAGAAGAATGAATGATTCTCCAACATAGACGCTGCTTTCTATACCTTTCCTCCCTCGCCTGCCATTGACGTGACCTAAAGTGACTGAGGGAAGACATCCTCCCAGGAGGAAATGTACAAGGCTAACAGCATGCAGGGTGTTAGTCAAATCTAAGGCATTCTTAGCAGGCAGAAACCACCTGAATTAAACCAACGGTCACTGTGGCGGAGAGCAAAGACGGAGTTTGACGCTGACTTCCCAGGCCAAAGAAGGACATGGACAAACTCTTGCACACCCAGAGGTCACTCACCAGGACAACAGGAGGACATGAAACCTTATCACACAGGAAGGCAGGCGGAGCCAAGGAGGCATATCAGGAAAACTCAGCCCCATGAGGGAAAAGCTTCCTGGGAAGTGACAGTAGTCAAGAATGGAGCATTTGCTTCGTTCTGGAAGAACAGTTTCTTGTTCCATTTACAACTGAATTCATGCAACTTCCATAATTTTCTCAGAAGAGCCTCTGACACTTTATTGCATGGTGGCTATAATTAATGTCAGACTCAAAATTAGAAATCAAAAATTCTATTTGATCCTTCGGTTTCAAGTTGGACCTAGAGTATGTTTTGGCATGATTACTAACTGTTAGCAGAAAGTTCTGGAAACAGATGTAGTCTTGATATGTGCTCTAAATATGAAACACATTGCGAAAAGAGTTGGAGATAAAAATATATGCTGCTTATGCACACTCTGGTCCTGCCACTTCCTGTCCTGATCAGCAGTAATTCTCTCTCCTTTACCCTTCTTCTGTTGTTCCAAGTGAACAAAATCCTTTTTCATTTTTCTTTTTTTTTAAATTTTTAAGTACATTTATTTATTTATTTATTTGTGTATGTGTGTGTTAATGCGCGCACATTAACCCCTGCCCCCCCCCCACACACACACACAATGGTGGTCAGAGGACAATTTGCAGCAGTCAGCTGGTTCTGCCCCACCCCCATTGTGTAGGTTCCAAGGGTTGTCATGTCTGGTGGCTGCAGCCTTAACTTTCTGAGCTATCTCGCCAGCCCTTCTTTTTCTTCTTTGTAACTGTTTGTTTTTTCTGCCTTCTTTCTCATTTGTAGTTGCTTTCTTGTACTATATTAAGCACTAGCTACATGCCAAAGATCGTGGTAGGCTATGATGATCCAAAAAAGTATGGTTATGTAAGACATAGCTGCTCGCCTTCAGAAGCTTGCCTTTGAGTGAAAAGAAAGCCATATGTCATGTAATCCCAGAGCTGACTTAAAACAACCATACAGCTTCTCCATTATTTTTCTAGAACTAGCAGTGATGGACCACTGTTTCCTCAGAAGATGGTAAGCATGCAATATACATCTTCTCAGAAAGATATGGACACTGGAGAGGTACAGGCAGAGCACGGGGACAGTAGGGTGCAGTGTAGACAAGAGAATAGTTGGTTAAAAGCTATGTGCTGTTGGGAGATGAAATTCCTAAGAGGAAGCCACAGGGATCTGCACAGCAGCTCTGAGAGCCCTGGCATAGTGTGGGAGGCAGATCTGGGTTCCTCGGGAATGCCAGGTATCCAGGAAAAAAGGAACAACTTTACTTAGGAACAGCTAATACAGCAAAGCAAGAACATAAATGGACTGTGATTTGTAACTAAGTCTGCTCTGTATTTGTTTCCATATGAATGATCCCCTAAAGGAGTTTATCTATGGACCAAATTAAGAAAAAGTCCTGTAGGGGTATGTGCATGTGTGCTGTGTGTGTATGTGTGTGATATGTGTATGTGGTGTATGTGTGTGTTGTCTATGGAGAGAAGGATATGTGAATGTGTGTTCTTGTGTAAGAGCATGCATGTGTGTGTCGGGGGGGGGGGAGTGCATGAAGATATGTTGGTACCTGTGGAGGGCAGTAGGCAACCTCAAGTGTTAATCCTCAGGAGCCATGCACCTTGTCTTTGAGACAGGGTCTCCTACCCAGCCTAGAACTTGCCCATGAGGCTAGGCTAGCCAGTCAGAGAACTTTAAGAACCCACCCACTGCCTCTCCAGTGATGTGATTACAGGCACATATCACACTGCCCAGATTTTACATGGGCTCTAGAGATCAATCTCAGGTGCCCATTTCTGCAAGCAAACATTTTACCAACTAAGCTATTTATCTCCCCAAACCTAGAAAAAGAAATTAAGACTTATTTATATTTTTAGAATGTATGTATATGAGTATTTTGCCTTCATGAGTTTATGCACACACAATGTGCACGCAGGGGCCAATGGAAACCAGAAGGTAATGTTGGAGCTCCTGGAACTGGAGAGCTATCATGTGGGTGCTGGGAACCAAGCCTGGGGCTTTTGCAAGAGCAGTACGTGCTCTTAAACACTGGAGCCATCTCTCCAGCTCTAGTGAAAAGGTTTTAACTAAAAACAGAAACAAAACCAAGCAGACTGAGCACATGGAAGAGCATTTGGCCATCATCACCATTGCTAGGGCAGATACACTTCCCTAGCAAGACACAAAGTTTTGCTAACAAAAAAAATCACAGAGTGGCCGAAGGATATGCAAGCCCTGTATTCTACTTTGTCTTCCTGTAGCAGAAGCAAGATGGCTGTGACCCAGATATTACTTTAAATGATATATCGGCATCTTCTAGTCTTTCAAAGGTAATAATGCAACCCATTTTTGTCACGGACATTCACTTGTTAAGTCCTAATGTCATCTGACTCCTGGTAAAATCATGAAACACAAGCAATTTTGAGTCCCTTTCCTCCATAGAACTGTTAAGGCACAAGAAGGCAAGTGACGGGCCAGAGATCAGCAGAAACGATCTTTAGTGACAATGAGACTAAAATCAGTATTTCCTCACCTAAATGCTCCTATGCTCTCCAGATCACAGCAGCCACTGTGTCCTGATAAAATCAGTACATCTGGTAAAAAGGATGGCCCACTCCCAAGTGTATGTCAGCCAGAGGAAGCACGTCAGATCTTACAGGAAAATTTGTGACTGTGATGGTGTACCTGTCATCTCTACATAACCATGACCCCTTTCTTAACCACCCTACGTATGGGTGGCTGCACAAGTGTCAGAGGGAAATCCCACCCACACCTATACCTCCACCCTGCCCCTGCATCAACTGACAAGATCCATGTATTAGGAAAAAATTCAGAGTCAATGCACATACATAGGTTATACTCTGGGCTGGGGAACCTCAGGCCAACTACAAATAACTGTAATTAGTCATGCAAACAGGCTTAGTCAAGCCTAAAGTCTGGGCCAATATTCTCCAACAGACAGGGTAGGCCTGAAAACCAACCTTTATTCCAAGTACCTGAGTAAACTGAGGTTCAAGTGGGATTAAAACACATCTGCTCGTCAGAAGACAGACTATTTTTAGGAAAAGCAAGATGAACTCTGACCTATAAATTCAAAAATGCCCAGATCAATCACCATGGGTATGATGAGAGGAATATGGAGCATGCTATTGTTAACACGTGCGATGTGTCTTTGTTTAGGGCTCATTAAATTTAATAACTTCCCCCTTTATGGATTTAAACAGGGACCCTCTTCAAAATAAAAGTAGCTCCATCAAACTTAATCACTTGCCTGTGGCTGCAGTCACAGGGGTGAGCTTTCCAAACAGGTGGTGCCTGACACAGGAGTGCTCTGCAGGGGATGGAAGGCCTCTAGTGTTTTATTAAAGTCGCCTTAACTTTATGCTTTATTAGTATTAATTGCTGGAGTTTTCTTTTTAGACTTCCTGAAGGCATTGCTCCCTCTTGGGTGATGAGAGCTATTCTGTAGCAATATATGCTCACATGCATGTGGCACATGGCTAGAGCTATTGATTTCAAAACCTGGACTCAAGAGATGTGACAAGGACTGGGTCATGAGGGGCATTTTTAATGAGTTGTATAAAACACCAACGGGTTTTTAATTACATGACAGATCTCAAGTGATCAAATTCCCCTACCCCCAGCAATTTTTATATTTTGTGGCAGCATTAAACTAATTTTTAATGACCTTATTTATTAGGCTAATGCCATGCTGCTAACTTTGGGAAATATCATAGCTCTGAGATCCATAAAGTGGAAACTTAACAGCTTTGTGAACCTGAGTGGAATAACCTTTGATTCCAAGATGTATAAAGAGGAGACTCAAGACTATTTGAATAAACAGAAATTTTTTTTTTAAATTTCAGGGAAGAAAACTTTACAGAAAAGGCATAAATGCCAGGAAAATAGTCTTGATGTAATTCCTAGTGGTCTTTCCAAAAGTAACCCGGCAACCAATAGTCTCCTGCGTGTAGTAACAAGGCTTCCAGAGAGCAGGCGAGAAAGAGCAGGAGAAGTGTGTGCACCAGTTCCATCTGCCTCCACACCACAGAAGGGAGGGGGCAGGGAGGAGAAGGGAGAAGAACAGGTGGGTTCTGGGTAGGAAGAGAATAGGGCCTCCCACCAGAGTCAAGGAGTCTTTCTTCTTTCTGTGGCAGAATTATTACATGAGATACAGTGTGAAGGCCAATAATTACCTACAGAGTATTCTGTAATGACCTCCAGAAAAGTAACTGGAATTGTTTTGTGAAGCCACGTGAGTTCCCTGCAAACACTCAGCCTATGGGTGACAGTGTTGTCATCACAGCAAAGCCCTGCTACAGTATGGGCTGTGTACAGCCTTTGGGTCTCTACTCTGTCATAACTTCCTTCTTTACAGGATCTACTGAGAAATCGCTCTGAGTACTTCTGTGTAGTGAATCTTTTAGGCAAGATGATGTGAAATCACACATGTATAAAGCTGCTGGGGCATGGGATACTACTTAAACTGATTATATAAGGTCTTCCTTACTATAATTCATGTGATGCAGAAAGAAGCCCAGAAATTCCAGAGCTGCTTCCACCCTGCGATGCCATGAGGCTGGAGACCAACATGATAAACTTGATTTTTATGATATAACTAACTGGGTATGGTGCAAAATCATTACAATCAAGGAGGATCCATCTGTCAACTACATGACAATTATGTACTGTTTGGTTACAATCCATAAACTATGCTTGTTCTTACAATACTATTTAAGGCTGCCTCAGATTAAGGAAAAATACCCTGCATTTTTATATCATGCCTATGAACTGGAAGATATCTAGTAGTACAACTTTCTCTATAATGGACAGGGGACCAGGTAACAGGCCATCATCTTAGGAGACCTTGATCTGTCTGTGTCTGGTTTCCAGGAAGGAACTGAAGGCTATAGGAACTATCAGCATGACACCATTGTCACTGTTTATCCTTCAGTTCCAGAACTGAATCTACACCTGAAAAGTTAGAGGAGTGAGCACAAACACAGGAAGTGAGGAAACGGAGTCCTCTAAAGGTCCAGTATGATTGTTCAGAATATATCTTTGTATAGAATTTAGAGTGAACTAGAATTTCCTTAGAAGCATCAACTGTTTCTATTCCTATGAGCCCTGGAACAGACTCCCCTAGTAAACAGAAGTACAATCTAAGATTTTTTTTATTTATTATATAATTTAACCTTTTCTTAATATTTTATTGACCTTTGGGGAATTTCCTAATTGTACAGTGAGATTATGTTCTATAACATTATAAATAATTGTCCTGCCTACAAGTTTAATAAAAACGCTGATTGGCTGAAGGCAAACGGGAAGTATGGGCGGAGCTACCAGATTGGATAAATGTCAGAGCAGAGCAGACACGCCACGCAGACAGACACCAGAGACAGATGCCACAGAGATGCCAGGAGACAATGCAAAATAAAGAAGCTGAAACACTGCTCTGAGAAAAGGTACTGAGTCTCATGGCCAAACAGGATAAGAATAATAGGTTAGTTTAAGGGTAAAGAGCTAGCAAGCTATACGCCTAGACCCTAGGCTGATCAGCATAAAAATAATACAAGCATCTGTGTGATTATTTGAGGCTAAGTGGGGCTGAGAGTGGGACCAAACCTCTGGTCCAGGCCTAGAAAGTCCAGCCCAGAAACCTTTTTACAACATAATTGATTTTTGCTTTATAAAAATTCACTTAAATGTTTAAAACAATAATGTAAATACTTTAGAAATTCTATGTGCTATATATATTGTGTGAAGTGAGCATTATATATTGTATGATTTTTGAACTACATAGAAGAGTTAATTCATTTAAATATTGAAATATTCTAAAGTATATTTAGTTTTTAAATATGTTCTGTGAGTATCTACTTTTGCTATGCAAATAATCTTTTTCTAAAATTTTAGGTCCCTATTTATTTTATTAAATCTAAGATAAGCTTTGCCTGAAAATGACATACAAATATACAGTTTTAAAGATAATTTTAGCTTCAACATATCAGCTGTAATTTGTCACATGCTGTGGGTTAGGTCTATCCTAAATAATTTATATTCTCCCAGTAATCCTAATAAATCATTATTATATTCATATTTATAACATTTTATAAACCTAGGTTTTAGACAGTTAAGGAGCTTTTGCCTGATGCTTGCATGAGGTGCAAACTTGGGTTTGAACCTACTATTTCTCACCCAAAACATGTGAAAGTATTTTGTGTGTCCCTTTGGACAGGGAGATGTGACCTGAAAATATCCTGAAAGTGTCCTTTTGGGGATGATAATGGAGGTTAGCATTTGCACTGTCCATGTTACAGGCAAACAGTTGGTGAACAAAAGAGCTGAGCATGGTAGACAGACTAGAGGTCTAGGCATGGTAGATAGGCTAGGGGGCTGGGCATGGTAGACAGACTAGAGGTCTAGGCATGGTAGACAGACTAGGGGGCTGGGCATGGTAGACAGACTAGAAGTCTAGGCATGGTAGACAGACTAGGGGGCTGGGCATGGTAGACAGACTAGAAGTCTAAGCATGGAAGACAGACTAGGGGGCTATCTATAGCCACAGTACATATAGATTCCATCCAAAGGATTTTATTTTCTAGGAAAAAAGACAAAACCTTCAAGTCTCACTTGTACAGAGGTCATTCTTGTGTATCTTGAGAATGGTTTTATACATTGTGCAGTTTGACCCCTAGAACCCTACGAAACAATCATCTCCCCAACTCTGGACAGTGGAACAGACACTCGCTCCTGGCCCATCAGGTAATGCTGGCGTCCATGGCCCCATGGCCAAGAGCGAGGTGAGGAGTTTCAGAGTTCCATAAGCTCCTGACAGTCTCCAGCTGCCTGTTCCTTCCTGTTTCTCCACACACTGACAGGAGGGGTTTTCTGTTCTCTTTAATGTTTATACAGAACCTCCCACCTTGGCTCCATGTTACTCCTTTACCAGCCACAGCTCACAGAGATGCTCAGAGAGGAGGGAAAAACTGAACCAAACTGAATTTTAAACCAGTATAAAGTCTTGTTTGTGCCTTTGGCTTAAGATCAATACTTAGCTGCATAACCAGCATCTACACCCACCTCATTCTCTGCAGAATGAGAACTTTAATGTCGCTTCATAGAAACACTTGGAGTGACAAAAAATAACCTTGTTTCACATTACATGTGTGAATGGCAAACACTGAGGACTAGCCAATGGGCAGTCATCTGTTCAGGGCTGTTTATAGCAGTTTCCATGGTGAATCCATGTATGAAGACACCTTGATAAGAAAACATTGTAGGTTTGTATTCCTATGGCTACAATTGTCCTCTGGGGCCCCTTCTTTCTTTCTTTTAAAAGATGTTTACTTATGATTTCTGCATGTGTGTGATCGCCTGAGTGTATGTCTGTGTGCCATGTGTGTGCTCATCACCCATGGAGATCAGAAGAGGGTATCAGATCCTTTGTAACTAGTCATGGGTGGTTTTAATCTGCCCAGTGTGAATGTTAGGAAACAAACCGTGCTCACACAGCACCAAGTGCTCTAAATGGCTGAGACATCTCTCCATCACCATTGGGGCTTTTTCAAGGAACAAAAATCTGTTTCAACTGCAAAATTTGGTGAGATGGAAGCTCAAAGGGACCCTACACATAGCAAGTCTGCACAAGTCTGTTGTAAGAGTCAGTTTGGCTCTCTGCAAATTCAGTCCTTCCTATGGAATATAGATGAAGCAATCTAAGTCAACTCCATCAAATACTAGGGACTCAGTCCTGTCCTAACTTCCTACCTCCCACCCCCGTGTGTCTTCCTTTTCCTCTCCTGGGTCCCTGATTGATGTGTTGCCTAAAGGAGATGGTGATTTCACCCAAGAGAGATGAAAACTATACATCTATACTTGGCCCAGCTCCCAAAAGATGTCATGTGATTCATAAGCAAAGGCAGCAGTGGTCAATAAAATGTGGTAACATGGTTATCCAAAGAACCTTCCAGCTCTCCCTCCACCCCTCTCCCGTCCCTACTCACCCCGGGGAGGGAGTCCATCTGCAGCAGAAAATGTGAAGACAGTAGGACCAGAGAGCCCTTTCCTGCTACTCGCTTGAGAAACAAAGCCTTCCCTCCTCCCAAGTTGAAAGAAATAAAGGAGAGAGGGCTAACGGAAGCCTGCTGGTGGAGCTTCAGCTTGTCAGTGACGGACTCAGTGGAGAGAGTAACGGCTCCGAGCTTTGCAGACAATTGATAGAGGGAGAGAAGTGGAAACAGAAACAAAGAGAGAAAGAAAGGCATTAACCTGGCCAGGAGTCAAACAGGTGCTTGGGGCCCAAACGCTGACACAAGATGACATGAGATACTGTGTCTGTGCGCCCCTGTGGAGTCATATCTGATTATTGATGTGAGTGGGGTGTATATCAGAGTGAGCCGAGGGCTTTGTCTCTTATTTATAGGACTCATATGTTCGGGTGAGGACCTTTAGCTTCTCTCTACATGTCTGTCTAGAATCTTTATTGGAACTTTCTGGCTCCCTCTGCTAAATTCTGCTGGATGAAGGTGGTCAGGTCTTTTCAGACACACACTTCCACTATGATTCACAAGCTTGGAGTGCCTTTGGAGTAATGGATTTGTGAGTACTGAGGCTACCACACAAAGTGACAGAGTGCCTCAGCCTTGAGCTGCTGCATGCTGCCTTCCAAGGCTCCTCTGGACCTCACTGTGCTGTGAATGACTAGGTCTCATAAGCATCCTAATCCTAGAGCTGGTTACCATGGAGCGTGTGCAAGAGACATGGGGAGATGTCATCAGTCTGCACTTAGGCTTATAAGCAGAGGAAGGCCTGGTGTGTGACCTTTGGGAGAAGGTTCTAGCTGAAAGACAGTAGCTCAACTGGAATAAAATTTAGCAGGACAAGACACTAACTAGGTAACATTAAAGGTTATCTTAAGAAAAGTCTGTCATCTCTGATAGATTTTTATCTCTAGAATTAAAAATGTTCAAGTGTTGGATAGCCCCGTAAATTCAGAAGACCAGGTGTCTAATGTCGCATGCCTCCAGGAGACAGTGGCATGCCAGGATTGTTCCATCACCACTCCCGCCCCCTGCCCCTGTGCAGGAGTGGGCCTCTAAAGCTTGGTCTTTACCTGAAATGCGCCTGGGCACATCGGTAATGGCAGGCAGCCCAGTGCCCCTTGTGGAAGACAGCGGCGTGGTGGAGTGGATGGACGGGGATGTCATCTGGCTCAGGTACGAAGGGTAAGATTGGTCATAGGACCACGGTGGGGAAGATTGTGCCTGCCTGGGATCTGGGGGAAAACAGAAAAAAGTTCAGGATTCCAGCTACTGCAGCCTTAAAAACATATAGCCCAGAACTTAGACACTGCCCAGAAGAGCAAGGAGACCACAATATAAATAATAATAATAAATATCTCCCACGGCCTCTCCCTCTTAGGCCCCAAATAGCCCAGACCTCTCTAGACTCGATGTCTCAATGAACACGACAAAACGGACGTGCATAAGGCCCATTTGTCTCTCTTAGGCATAAATATTTCTATTTGGAAAGTCCAGTGGCCATTTAGAAAATAATCCATTCTGTTTACTTTACAAAGTAAAATTTATTTTATTTATTCTCTGTATTTTCTAAAATTCCCTTCCTGAACACACTTGTTACATTATATTTTTTCTATCAATAAACTTTCATAACTTTTCAGAAAGATGTAGACTTCTTTCACTGTTGCTCATCTGTCTACCATGCTTTAGTGTCTGACAGTGTATGGTTCTGTGCTTCTCTTACAGTGGCTTTCTTTCTGCGAGGGCCAATGAAATGACATTTTCTAAAGGGGAGGGACAGGGGACAAAAATGGGGACGAGAATGAAGGAGGTAGCATGCAACTGACTGGGAAGGAAGGGAGCAAGATACCTCATCTCATAATAAAACTAAAACAGAAGCAAACCTTTGAGAAAAGACAAAAGTAGATTTTTAAAACTAACTGTAATTGAATATTGAAAAGCCTTACTGCCATCCAGGTTCAAGGTCAAACACATGAGTCCCTGATAGCAGGTAAATAATCCCAACCAGAAGAACAGAGAAATATTTTAATCCCCCTGAGATCTGTTTTAAAGGTGTCATGTATTTGGACTGTGGCTTTGTGATACCCCATAGTCACAGATAATTAAAAAAAAAAAAATGAGCAGAAAATTGTTTCAGGTTAATAGCCAAAGAGCTGATGATATCTTTGTTATATCTCTATGGGGTTTCTGAGGGCAAGAAGCTCACGGCTAAGCAGTTTAATAAAAGGCTAGCCATTTGGATGAGAAAAGAAAAGGGAAATGGCTTGTTTTCCCTTTGAGCCCATACCACATGGCTTTCCCAAGGGCTCACCTATTCCAGTAGGCCTCCTGGATCAAGTGAGATTGGATGGTTTGGGCAAAGATGAGAAGGTGAACGTGTTTTTATTTCCAAAATAAAGATTGTACATGCTTTAATCTTACTCAAGTTAATAGAATCACAAGCAAATTTAATTTTAAATGTGAACTTAAAATTTTTATGTTAATTTATGAAATTAATGGAGTTGTCTTTTACTAGATACAATTTGACTATAGATGTATTGGTATTTTGATATAGATGGGCTTTGGAATGTTTATAACTAGGTCATAATTACCTCTGAGATTTCCACTCTCTACATAACCTTGGCCACACAAAGCCTGGGTTTCCTCATCCATAAAGGGACTCTTATAATAACCTGATCACAGGAATGTGAGATTACATGAAAAGCTATCAAGAGGCCACTACCTCAGGAGACTTTTAGTACAGAGCCATCCCTTTTTAAAGATTAATTTCAAGTGCATATGTAATTTTGTGTGTTCACGTGAGTGCAGGTGCCTACAGAGGCCA
Organism: Sigmodon hispidus; assembly: GCA_004025045.1. Taxonomy (NCBI): domain Eukaryota; kingdom Metazoa; phylum Chordata; class Mammalia; order Rodentia; family Cricetidae; genus Sigmodon; species Sigmodon hispidus. Next base: position 53,960 of record PVIH01008183.1, read on the forward strand.
AAAGAGGGTGTCAGATCCCCTAGAGCTGGCGGTTGGAAGCCATCCATTGTGGAAGCTGGGACTGAACTCCCACACCTCTGAAAGTGCAGTACATAATCCCAGACTCCGAGCCGTCTTCCCACCCCTCCCCCTCCTCCTCCTCCTCCTTCCATCCTTGTCTTACACAAAATACTCTTTATAATAGATTTGTTTGCTCCATACTTAGAACACATTTGAGGTGGAGTACATTTGGGATAGGTATAAAATTCTCCCATTGACTATTACTGTTTGAAAATTACCGGATTAATTTTTAGAAATGTATCTGACAGTCAATTCAGGTTTATTTCTCAAAATAAAAGTGAATACATAACAAGAGTCGGATTTTTCCTAGCCTATTTCCTCTTTTAAAACATCTATGCAGTCAAAGCTGTGGAGTTCCAGCTATTTTGTGTTTATTTGTTCAGTTTGGAAACAATTTATTTAAAGACTATCTAAATAGGACATACTTCCTTGAGTGAAAATAATTAAATACATCTGGCTATTTATCTAATGTTTACTGACACTAATAGATATAAGGGGCACCCAGTTCAAGTCTAAGGACCATTTACCTGTACTTGCAATTCAAGAAAAGGGTAGGACTATATTAACATACACTTTCCTTCAGAAATCTAAAAGATACTTGATGATTAAAAACAATGAATTTCTATGCTTTAAAACTCTCAAGGTTGAGATTATATAGATTGGCAGCTTTTCAACTCTGAGTGACTGGTCCTTGTTATCCTCAGATACTGATATATTCCTAGCCTTCCACCACAAAGTAAGTTACTATTTAGAGAAATGGGAAATCATCTTCAGATGGAGAGGGGCTTGTTCCTTACAGAACAGGAAAACTGTCTCGTAAAAGTAAGGGGCTGAACACAAGCACATTCTCAACAGATGAAAGAGATAACTGCCACCCAGCCACAAAAGGGGATCATGCAAGAATAGAAGCTGTGCTCTCATAGTCTAGATTAGGCTGCACCAGACAACTGCCTAAACAAGCAGTATATCCAGCCTCAAATGCAACAGGGTGGCAGTCCACCTTGCCTAAACTGGGGGAAATCACAATGAGATACAAGGAATGACTAGAATAATTGGACATATCACAAAGGGAATGGGGGTGCTAAATGTGGTTGTGACTTGTAGCCTTAGTCATTCTTTTTGTACAGAGAGAAAGCCTAGTACAGAGGAGAATGAACAGGCCTTCTCATGAGAGAATGTGGGCTAGATACCTGCTACTTATAAGCTAATGGCATCAGCTGGGTGAGCAAGTTCTCTGGGCCTCCCCTTTTGCATCTGGAAAATGAGGCTGCACAGCATGCCACAGTCAGTGGCTCTGCCCACTGGCCATACAGACAGGCTGAGGCCAGGCCTGAAGCTCCCCACTGTGCTGTGCTGAGTAGACCACTTCAACTCTTTGCCCCAGTGGTTTATCTGTAAAATGCGACTAATGATCCTGATTGGGTTTTCATCAGCATGCCATGAACTCGGCCAGATCTGATAATCTATCTGCCTCTCACAGTACCTATTAAGAAGATAAGAAAAGAGGTGGCATCTGTAAAATAAATACAATAATAACTACTGTCCTGTTTGGGAAACCAGATAAAAGTAAAGCCTTTGATAACTTCTACAGTCTTTGTTAAAATCATTATTGATTATCAAATCTCAGCTCACATGGACAGGTTCTACCTTGTGACCTGGAATGTCTTTCTTAGAGCTGCTGATTTTAAATGAAAGAAGAAATATTATCTCTGAGTTAGGTTCTCACAGTTAAAATCAAATAATACTCAGTGAATGACAAGTCAGCATCATTATTCAAAGAAATAAAAATCTGACTCCACATTCTCTGGTCTCTCTCTCTCTCTCTCTCTCTCTCTCTCTCTCTCCCTCTCTCTCTCTCTCTCTCCCCATGTGTGGTGTGTGTGTGTGTGTGTGTGTGTATGTGTGTGTAGCTATTAAATATTTTTGAGATTGGTATAAATAAATATAGGCCTTAAGCACAGAGACTACTCAACAATGGACTTCCAAGTGGCTTGAGTAAATACTAAAATAATAAAATGTAGTGATTAATTATTCATATTTTCTCTTAAGCTATGAAAGACTTATGACATAAAGAAAGCTTTATATAAAATTTCTGCCTTTCAGATATTAGCTAGAATTGCCAATTAAAGAACAGCTTTGCTTTTGGTAGATGCCTTTCCCAAATATGTTCTCACTAACACCAAACAAAAAGAGAGTGCTTTGTACTTTGTCTCCCAGCTGGTTGGCCATAGCCCAGCCAATCTCTTTCAAGGTCCTCATTCTAAGACTGTATGACAATGGGGGAAGAGGTAAGAAAGAGGCTAAAGGAAGCTAAAGTATAAGAAATACCATAGCGTCCACACTAGATCAGCTATGAGGGGAATAACCTTACATTGAAAGGGAGTGGTCTGAGAACCCCAGGCCTTACGTAGCACTTGGTGAGTGAGCAAACAGACCATGGATCTCACAGACATCATTTCTGTGCCATTGACTGGACAACGGACATCCTGTCTAAGCTTCCACATCATCAGCAACATAGACAGAAACGAAATCTCCATCCCCTATGCTTGTGAAGACAGAGGAGAGTGTAACGAAGCTCAGTGTGGAGCCAGAATGCCTCTGAGTCCATCACATAGATTTCAAGAATTGACCATCTTTAACTTGGACTCTGTTCCTTCTTAGACTTGGTTTAACCTCCAAAACAGTAATTCTCATCTTTTCAAATAGCATCTCCTCCAACTTTCCAAACTTGTGGTGGGAGGAAAATGACTAAAATATTTTCATTTCCTAAGAACATATAATCCTTTATGTTTATATTTTTATGTTAATTTATGTAACATAAAATTTATGTTTACACTGTGGTTTGTGTATGTGTGTGTGCGTGTGTATATATGTCTGTGTGTGTGTGCGTGTGTATATATGTCTGTGTGTGTGTGTGTGTACAGTTATTAATGCCTACAGTGGAGAGAAGTCAAGGACCTGGTAAATGACTTCTGACCTGTACTTCCTGAAGAAGCCTGAGCCTGAGCCTTCTGAGATTCATTCCCCACTCAGTGTGTCAGAGCAGGTATCACTAAACCACCACTAAGGGCTTAGCTCTACAGCAGACCTTCAGGCTAATCATGAACCAACAGGAGGCTCCCTTCTGCTTAGCCTTGGGTCTCTTTGCTTAAACCCCCTGTCTTTGCTTAAACCCCTTGGAGCAACATGGTGTGGCTTGTCTTTCTGAGTCTTCAGAACTTGAGGTAAGCTGCAGGCACTGTGACTCCAAACTAAGTCTTGATCTCAAAGCTCCAGTGCATGAAAGTACCAAGCATGACCTGGAGATTATGTTCTGGGGATCAGCAATTACCTAGAAGCATCTACAATCTCTCAGAAGATATCAAAATATATTAAAACTGCTGGCTGAACTTTTTAAAAATTATTTTTAAAGATTTATTTACTTTTATTTTATGTGTATGTGTGTATGTGCAAGCAAAATGTGTGCAGTCCTGAGGAGGTGTTGGATCCCCTAGAAATGGAGTTGCAGATGGATGTACAGCATCACACGTGTTCTGGGAACTGAACTTGAGGCTTCTGGAAGAGCTCTTAACCATTGAGCCATCCCTCTTGTCCCTGTTTTAGACTTTTTGTATTGTCATAATGCTTTAAAAATATAAAAAAGAGATTGCATAATGCCTTACTAACCTTGAATTTTCTTAATGCTGATAAGAAAGGAACAACGGCTACAGAGAGACATTGGATAATAGAAAAAAAAACTTTTACAACAAATGACACCCACTGTGGGTCACTTACATCCACATAAAGCCTAAAAAGCTCAAAAACAGAGCCAAAAGCAGCTTCTGAGTTGTGTCTCTGAAGTGGGTCATAGTACAGAGACAGTGTGGAGTGTAGCTTAACCTACAAAATGGCAGGTTTGCAGTGTGTAACTTAAGCTACAGCAAGGCAGGTCTCCAAAGTCTCACAAATGCTTCGATACAATCACAAGCTGCCTATGATAGATTTAAGGTTTCTGTTCATACAGATTAAAAGAGAGAGAGAGAGAGAGACAAAATCAAAGATGACTTCTTAGTAGCAGCATTTTCTTGGGTCATCTCTATTTACTGGCAGCGAGCAGACACGCAGCTCCTTTAAGACAGGCTTCCTAACTCAGCTGTAGTGGCAAAAACTGTGTGGCTCTTTAAGAGGCCCTGCTGCTAAACACTTAAATAAAATTCATAAGCAGCAGGCAGCCAGCAGTGCTTTACTTGACAGTGTAGACCCTAATATTCACCAGAGTTGGGGTGGTAAAAAGCTCCACAGTATTTAATACTGCTTCTAAGATCTAAAAAGGTAAGTATGTCTCTAATACCTCCACCATGTTAAAAACCTTAGTAGAGTCAGCAGTCAAAACAGTGCTTTACAGTCTAGCATTTTAAAAGCTTCTTAGGTTAAAAAATGGAGAAAGAGAAGCAAGCATTTGACATAATGAGGCAGTCTCTCCCAAACACGTATTTGTACTTTCAAGAACACTCCAAGGTTAGAAACAGGCTATGAAGTACCAATGCTTAGCAGTTTTTCTAAGGTCACCACCTCAATAGTGTTCGTTCGTTCGTTTGTTCACCTCTGATTTCCTATGTCTGTACGCTGCCTTCCTCTCTATAAACCCTAAATCAGCGGCACAGATGGCATGTAACCAGGATGCTAAAAAAGCAACAGGGAAGGGCAACTCAGGTGTCTCAAGCTGGCTTCCATCAGCAAAACCAGAAATAGCCTTTCATGCAAAGGGAGGGACACCAGGAATGCAGGCTGTGTTCATGGAGCTAGACAGGAGGGTGGCTGCGCATACCAGAAGATGATATGTGAGAGGCTCTCTGCCTTCATACTCAGAAATAACAAAAAGTTTATGTCAGTGTGATTGAACAGACACTTAGAGTAAGAAATTCGGGGGAACTTCCCTATGAAGTGGCCGTAGGAAAACACATGGAACTTTTTTCTGAATGCCATTAGGGTTAGGCTGAGACAGGCAGAGAGCTTCTGCAAAGCTCAGTGGAAGAGGGAGGGGTCATAAGCCTCTATGGATAAATACTTAGGTCATAAGTGAGAGCAGGAAGGGTTGGCTTTCCTAAGAATCACTCCCAAGTGGACACACACGGACATGGAGCCAGGCTTCACAGAGATGGGAGGAAACAGGGCACCATGGGCAAAGCCTGAACCAGCACAGAAAAGCGCTACCAACAACAGTCTAAAACATGACAACAGCAGAGATTCTCCTACAGTGGCCACAGGCTACAGATGGAGAGCACAGCTAAGACTCCTCCATGCTGTCACCCTTTATCTGTTAACCACCTCTCTCTACTCAGTCCTCAGGGCAGGCTGTGTAAAGCTCAGCTATTCATTGAGGAAAATGGACTAGTTAAGTCTGCTGCTTTGGAGCCAATGCCTGTTGACCACTAACAGCCAACTGTGTCTATAGTTAAGAGGATAGTATCATCATTGTCCTCTTTCCAACACACTTCTGTCATTATAAACACTTTTATACCCATCCATACCTTCACACATAGAAATTCCTAGTTCAAAACAATGAACACAGAATATTCAAGGTTACATGCTATGTGTTCTCCCAAACCTCCTTCAGCTAACCTGAGGTTCTTCAATGAGCTCGCCTCACTCTGTTCAGATCCTCATGTGAAATCGGTAGAACTACCCAATATGAATAGATATATCATGTCAGGAAAGATTTTTCCCACCCATAAGATGCTGTGGGAAGTGAGCCCCCAACACAGTCCTTCTTGGAAATAGCAGTTGCAACAGAATTGACAGAAGCCATACAGAGTGACTTGGGATGACTCTGAAAGACAGCTAAGGGAAAATGACACAAATGAGTACCTTCCATCACAGGACAATGTGACTCATGCCAGAAAAGCCCAAGAATAGAATTCTGGCTTCTCATCTGATCCCCAAACCAAACAAGGTAGTTAACACAATCACTCGGCAGGAAATCAACCCAACTGATTCACAGAGCCATGAATGGAAATTTGAGAAAAGAGCAGTAAGCTGTTTGGATAGAACTGGGTGCTGTGTAGGCATGGCAATTGGGTTATTAAACAATGGGAAAGGGGACCTTAATAAATCCCAGGAGACAACAGCAAGGTCAGACTAAGAAATGGCAGGTGCAGCCCAAGGTCTTACAATCTAATGTGGAAAGAGAAGCCAGGAATAAGCTGAACTTTAAAGCAGGAGATTCCAGGAGTGTTTCAATGGCTCAAACACCAGGCTGTGTGGGACTCAAAACTGTCCTATGGAAATGAGGAGCTTTCTGTATCCAAAGAAAACCCCAAGAGAAGACCCGGGAGGTTCTGGACATGTCACATCACACACAACTTGAACCTACAAAGAAGTGTGTGCGGTCAGAATTTGAATTATAAGTGGAGTGTGGAGCTGGCCAAGGGGTATGACACTAAGTTCAAATCAATGTGGTTGTAGTAAATACAAGTTCAAATTGGGCTGCTGTCAATCAGATTGATCAAATTGGCATAGAGTATCATGCTCAGGTATGGTGACACTTATTATCAGGTGGATGATGATCACCCAAGATTCTAAAAAATTTTCCCCCAGGCATTTGTTAATTCGTTGAAAATTACTTATTGTCGGGGCTGGAGAGATGGCTCAGCGGTTAAGAGCACTGTCTGCTCTTCCAGAGGACCCGGGTTCAATTCCCAGCACCCACATGGCAGCTAACAACTGTCTGTAGTTCTAGTTCCAGGCAAACACCAAGGCAAATAAATAAATAAATAAATAAATAAATAAATAAATAAATAAATAAACTAAAAAAGAAAATTACTTATTGTCAATTCTGGTGCTATGTTGGGTACTAGGGATATTAGTGATGAGTAGAAATAAAACTACCAACCCTGACTTACTGGAGTTTGCAGCTGGATAGGAGAGAATGACATTAATTAAATCGTCTTTCTACTGTGATATGTTGTAAGAAGGAGATACCCATGACATCATGGGGATATATATAAAGGGAGAAACCTGGACATCGGGCTTAGCTTCCCTAAAGGCATGATGATTAAGTCAAGGCAGAAGCCCAGATGATGTGAAGTTAAGAAGGGGTTGGGCAAAGGGATGGCAGTATCTACTTCCTGAGAAAGAGACAGCCTGGTCTTTTTGAGGGCTTGACAGTGTATTTATGGGACTGACAAAAGCAAGAACATGGCCCGAGATGAGAATGTAGAGGTAGCAGGCAGAGCCAGGTGATGTGGAAGCTGCTGGCCAGTTCTGAAATCACAGCTCTTCACATTAAGTGCAATGGAAGGTCATTCCAGGTTGTTTTTTGTTCGTCTTTGTTTGTTTAATGGGGTGGCACAGTCAGTTGTGCCTTTAAAAATCTCCCTCTGACAGCATCATAACAGAAATAGGGCAGAAATCCAGCTAAGGGACAGACACAGGGAAGGGCGTTGCTGAGAAAACAGCAGCTTTAAATCACCAAACTGCTGGTTCACACTTGGGAACCCAAAAACTAGCAGAGACATTAAGTAACCTTAACACATTGTCTGACTATACAACGAGGCTCTTTGACATGCTCCAAGCTGGGTCAGGATGGCTCTAGATGGGCAAGGTTACCCTGGGGTGTTCAACCAGGGGCATTTTGATTGGCCTCCCCTCCTACATTCTGATTCAATGTTGAAGAATACTTTTTATAATTTCCCTCAGGTGATACTAAATGCACTGGTTTGAGAACAATGGTTGTATTTTTTTCAGTCAAGACAGTTAGAAGGAAAAATTATAGCAACTCATTCTGATTTAATCTTTCCTATCAAGAAGAATGTTTTTCAAATAAAAGAGCAGCACAAACATGCTGAGGAGGAAGTGAAAGTGAGGAGGTGGTGTGATGAGGAAGAGGAGCTGTTGCCTTAGGTGAGCTCAAAACTCTGCTCCAAAATAAATTATGTCTTGGGATATTGCAAGAATGTATGACAAGTGGTATCTACTTGACAGAGCAGCACCTGGAAAGTTCCTCTCTACATATCTCCCAGAACATCTCCCTGTGACTCTATTTGTTGGTGATCTCCACTTTACTCTTGGGAGATACTATTCCATTTGGTAATGCTAAATGACTTTGCCTTCAAAGCGTACTGTGCAAGGTATCGTAGAATTTTTAACTCCTTATTCTTCTTTCCTTCTTCTGAACAGTAAAATGCCTTTAACTGCTGGTAAAACTCTTAGATCTAATTAATATTTGGGAGCCATTGATCATGTTAGCATGCTTGCAGTCCACTAGAAACATTTAAATCCTGTTCAAAGGCCTATATACAAAGCACTTTTCACTCAATCTCCATGTGGCTGAGAAGGCAGAAGGGGTTCCAGGACTCCTACAGCAACCAACTAGTAGAAAGCTCACCTGTCTCTTGTGTACCTGAATCTCGGCAAGATAGATGTGTCCTCTCTAAGGTGATATGTAAGCAGCAAAGAGGTCTACCAGGAAGTGGTCACTAATACAGGCCATGGCCAACTTTGAAGAAGGTATCTAATAGCATTCCAGTTCTAAATCTGTCCATCATTGTTACCAGAGTCTGGAAGATTAGAAGCAATCTTTCCAGGCTCCACAATGAGGTACAGTTATGAGGAGTCACCACTGGATGAAGACTTTGAACCTTAAAACAATCATACAAATATAGAAGAGGGATCTTCTGAGTAAGTAGAGAGCTTGCTCTGGTCAACAGCAGGATAGGATGGGGTGGGGGAGGGATAAACCCCACAGCAGGGTTTCCCACAGACTGCAAGCCACTGAGTGATGTGATCCTCAAAAGTCACCACCATCACTAAAAGTCAAGCCTTATTTTTTTAAAAAGAAGTCTTTTTTCCTTTCCATTCACTCAAGTGACACTCAGAACACCCTTCCCAAACCTCCCATTCCCTCCCCACTTAAAGCCACACTGCCAAATTGTTCTTCCAGAAATGGAGATTTCCAATTTCTGCTGTATGGATTTCAGAAATTTCCTCAGGCCCCAATTTTTTCATCACTAAATAAAGCTAGCAACATTGACAACCTCTGCAAAAGGTGTTGTTTTAAATACCATTAAAGCAAATTGCTTCTAAACTATTAAAAAGTAAAACTTGATTGGACGAAGTCCTTTAAAAATCAACTAGATGTCCATAAGTAAGAGTCGTCTCATGCAATTTTTCCCCCTGGAATATAATTTCATATATTAAATACAAATTAGTAATGAATATTAGATATGTGTTCATATGTTTTCATATGTTCAATATAGCAAATCAAAATGGCTTAGAATATATTTGAAATTATATAAATGAATTTTTATTGTCCCTCCTCTCATGTGAGCATTGTATAGCAGGTCTCTGAGAAAGCCCCAGAAACTTAACCATGATCAAATTAAACTCCAGAGCATCCAGGGCAGACATACCCGGGGTCTGGAGCCCCTTCCTGGATCTGTCTTCTAGTTGTATATTTCCTTCTAAAGTCATCTTCTGAGCCCTTGGCCTGTAGGCCATCATTGAAAGTAAAAGATAGTGAGAAAGTTCTCTGGGCAATCAATACAGAAGGGTGTCACTCATTTCTTTGTATATGTAAACTACATACATGTACATAAAACCAACATGAAACTATAAGAGAGAAATATGATGCCTTAGAAAAGAATGAAAGAATAAAACCAATGCTTTTTCTGGAAAGAAATCTAAAGACAGAATCAACGAGGGTGAAGCAAGATTCAGTGAATGACTCCTCTCGACACAACTAGATGCCAGCTAAGGATCACCTGGTCCAGAGAGGAGAAAATACAAAGGAGAGTCTTTGGAACGAGAAACTGATTGTTCTCAATACCCAGCCCTCCCTGATTCTAGAAGCATAAGGAAAGCCACCAGACACAATCTGAGCACTTCCTAGAAGTTAATGTGTAGGCTTCCCTGGTGAGTAAGCAACAGCATATGCCTGTAACTACCATCTCCTCACAGGAGGCTTGCTCTTTAAAGATGAGAGCATGGCCTCACCTCAGTTGTACTCTTCATCTCAAAGGGTGCTCCAAAACCTAATAGACATGAGACAGTGTTCACACAAAAAATTTGTGTTCTTTTTAAAAAATGAGGATTGTGATTAGCAACGTCCTCTAGTGAGATTTCTGATACACTCAGGAGCAAGGCAGTAGTCTATTCACCTGGATATCTCGCCCAAAGACTCTCAAAGGCAGAAGCCAGGCAGGATATGCCAGTGACTTCAGAAGCTCGACCCGACCACATCACCACCAATGGAAAACAGAACTGCTCACAGTGGTCTGGCTTTGAGTTGGTGCCTTTAGCTTCTTAGGGCCCACATCGGGTAAAGGGACACAGTTGTGAATCCTGGGCCCTCACTTACCTCCCTCTCCACATCCCGCTCCTGAGACCCTGCAGCCACTCCTCCTTCCCTGTCACAGCCACCATCACCACCCACACCCATGTCACCTCCCAGCTTGTTTCCCATTACAGAACTATGTGGTCACTCAGCACTTGAAAAGAATGGTAATTTGAGAGCCACACCACTCAGCTGTGCTTTCCTATTTCTGAGAGGATTTTGCTGGTAAATACTTCAGGACAAGCAGAGTGAACTGAGCCCAGAACAGCCAACCATGCACAGGCTGCTCCCAGCATTGTTGACTGAAGAGTGTCTTTGCTTTTAGAAGAGCTTTGCCCCAGTCCCACCCCACCCACAGAAAACACAGAATCAGCCTGGAGTAGGGAAAGATGACTTTACCCCCACCGAGGTAACTGTTCATACCATCTGGCAAACTTTTATCCCCCAGATAGTTTTATAAAGTATTACCATGAACACATGCTTTATATAATTGCACTTTAATTGTTAAAACTGATTTTGTTGTATATTATAATACAAGTCAAATACTCCTGTTGTGTCTCTTTTAGGACACTATTTTCCCTGGGGACCCTAAATAAAGCTCAGCGGAAAAAAGAAAAAGAAAGAGTGCTCACACATGACCCATGTCACTTAGATGGTTAATGACATGTCCAATTTGATAGAAGTACATGTGACTGCCCATCAAAAATCTAAAACTCAGAAACAACTTATGTAACACAATGGTACTGGACTCCAGTCATCTATAAAGTATATTATTTTTCAGAATAATCTTAAGGCATCAATAAGCATTTTAAAGTACAAATCAGATGCTGCTGAGGTATCCCTTAAGAAATGCACCTTCTCTGGCCACTCAAGATAATATCCAATTACGCTGAAGAATGTCAGTGAAGAGCAGATCTTTCTTAAATCCTGCATTTAATACTAACTAGTTGTAAGTGGGATCCTCGGTGAGTTACTTTATTTCTTTAGCCCTCAGATTCTACAATAACACCACCTACCTAAAAGCCCATTGTGTAAAGAGTGTTTGACTTAACCTCTTGGAACAATGCCTAGCTCACAATATACAACAATAAGTGATGGTTAATAGGAATCCAATCAAATAGGAACTGCAAAATCACACTTCCTAAAGAAATCAATGACCTATTTAATTCATTTATCACCACACCAAAAGTCACCAAGCCAAGGAGAGCATTACTGAAGACACAAAGAATACAAAGGTGAATAAAACATGGCCTTAGACTTTGAAAAGTGGAAAGTTGGATGTGAGACAATATGCACTCATGCAATTGTCCCCATATGGACACTGATGTAATAGAGAGTAGCACAAGGTGGTGAGGGAGCCTGATCCGTGAGTGGGTCCAAAGAGGCCGGGTAGAGACCAGAGGTGACAGCAATTGATCCAACTTTGGAACAAAGAATGTCTTTGGACAAACAATAAGCAGAAGAATATGCCAGAGGAAAAAAAGTAGGAATATAATGACTTATTACTAAAGAAACCATGAGTAAAATGTCAAATGACGGGCGTGTACATTCCATACGGAGATGGACATCACAGCAAATAGTACAGAAACTAACTCATCATCTAGTAAATACACAAGAATCTCCTCCCGACTGAAAATGGAAGTTAGAGCCAGAACAAAACAAACAAACAAACAAACAAACCACTATCCTGTATACACACTCCTCCAGTCTTCCCCATGTCAGAAAATAACAACACCATCCTCCATCTGGCTTTGTCAAAAAGTCTCAAATTCTGCGTCCTCCTCAATATCAGCATGATCAGTTCCTGGAGCAAGGTTGTGAATGGAAGTCTTCTACCTTTGGACCATGGGATGTACCATATACAGAGTGCCTACACAGGTGCCATTTAAATATGTCAGTGTAGAAAACACCCTTCCCTTGGCTCCCAACCTTCAGCAGCACCTCACTGCACACAAAATCTCATTATGATGGCCTTCAAGGCCTCCCCTAACTTCACCTCTGCCTGCTTTTCTGACTCATCCTCTTGTCGTGGATTCTCCCACCACACGACATGCTGTCCTTTGCAAACCTAACTGTCTTCAAAGCTTCCTTTCCAAATCCCTTCCCTTCCTCAGTCGCCCTGCACTGGGTGCCTCGTTTTATTTTCTTGGGCATTTATTATTTGAAATGATCTCTTGTGTACTCTTTCTGCTCTTTTATTGCCTGTAAATGTCAGTGAAATGTAAGCTAATGAGAAAAAACCAGGCCCTGTTATAAAAACATCTCTGTATAGAATATTACATGAACTAGAATGCAAATATGAAATACTGCAAAGAAGTCAGAAAATCCATATAAAAACTGCATCTATTTGATTCACTTCCAATAATAGCTGACAGGCAATAAGCATCAATCAACTTCTTGCATGAATGATTAAGAGGATAGCTGTGTACAGTGTCATCCCACTAAGTCCAAGGGCTTGAAACACTAGAAATTACTTTTAGGCATAGCTGTGTCATACAGAGAATTTAAAGAGGCAACTGTCTTGAGGGATGCTTCCTACTATTACATCCTCATCTCCACAGCCATCATACCACATGCTGAATCAAAAGAGGTTGAAGTTTGCAACAGACTAGGTGTTTCCTGATGCCAAGAGACAGGCAGCAGATGTCAGAATGATAAAAAAAAAAAAAAGAGGTGGGGAGGAAGCAACTTCCTCAGGAAACTGTGGGGAGGCCCTAGTCCCTCAGGCAGAAAGAACATGAGCCATCAAAGTCTTCAACAGAGTGACCCCACCAGCCTGGCATTGCGAAGAAGCAGCCCACTACATGGCTAGAGTCCTTGGCACTGGGAACTGCAAGATACATTAGAAAAAGAACTAATTATGAAACTCTAAATGCAAAAGATTTCCTTGAATTTTGTTTTGCTGTTCTTGAACTTAAAAGAAGTCTGTCTCTGATGTTGGGCAAGACAACATGGTTGTAGGTTATCAAACAGCCATGACCACTGTGTGCTGTTTGGGGTTCAACTTCAAGAGTACCAAGCTAACGAGAGAGAGCTAGGTCCTGTTATAAGCATCTTTGAACAGAGGATTGCATGAACTAGAATGCAGATATGAAATATTGCACAGACAATACCATTCTAGGCAAGTCTCGAGAATGCGCATTATGGAACTCCTTGTGGTATGAGGTCAAATGGTCTAACTACACAGATATGAGATTTCTGCCATGTTTAGCCTTCAGAAAACAAGAATAGCCTAGACAAAAAATTAGAAAGCATAACCCATGCTACCAAAAAAGCGACATACTAGTCCTTTTTTGCACCAATTTTTCTCAGATGATTTCTTATTAAGTCGAAGTTTAGTGAGATTCTACTTCAGAAAAGTTGCAATGGCCACTAGAAAGACAAACACACTGAATCCAGGAAATAGGGCCAGCTCTACAAACAGTCGGATAAGGAGAAGAGCCTTTGGACAGAGGCTCTTCCCCAGGAAGATAATGAGGAGACCTAAGGAGGGTTCAAGCTCATCAGTAGATGACCACCATGAAAAGTGTGTGAGAGTGAAGATGTAAATCAGCTTCCCCTAAAGACAAGATGAAGAACAGCATTTTCCTCTGCCCTCTGCCTTGACAGAGATGGGGAGCTCTGCATGTGGTGGGCTCATGCCCCAGGTGTTCCTGAATTTCCTTCTTGTCTAGGTTCAGAGATCCAGTATAGCCTTGACTACATGAAGGTTTCTTTGTTACCTCCCTAATGATATAAGAGCATTTAAAGAAATGTAAAGTTTACACAATCCAGAGCAGAGCATATCAAGAATATGTGTGTACACCTTCCCGTTTGGGGAGCTGGAGAAAAGCTATTTTGAGGAGGAAGACTGCAGTAACAGATGATCTACCACTGATTTCACCAGCACTATCCCCTAAATGAAGAACTGATATTTCATAACATAAACTTTTATGATGCTATCAATACCTATAGACTTTCACGTTTTCATTTTAAGAAATAATACTCAGGAAATAGTCAGTGTCCTTTCACTAATGTGCTGAGTGATGTGCACTAATGTGCATGTCTGGTCCACACTGTGTCACCAGTAAGGTAAGCAAGGAGCTCAACCTTCCCGACCCTCCTGAGAGGGTGGTGGAGAAAAGCTTCTGACCGGAGGTAAGCCATCTCTGCAGAGGGAGTCACACTTGAGACCTGTTCTGATGCTCTGTTCCCTAGATGTTGTCCTGTGCATTCTCAGAGGCTCACTTCACCAGCTTTCCAATCTCGGCTCTAAAGCACCTTCCGATTCTACACTTCTGGAGCTTCCCTAGGACTTCACTTTTAGACTTAAGCCTCTTAAGTGAATCTACCATAAGCCAGATTCAAAGGATCATTGCTAAGACCAATAGTAGGAAGCTGGAGAGAGGAGCCAGCAATTAAGAGCACTTATTGCTCTTATAGAGGGTCTAGGTTTGGTTCCCAGCACCCACATGGTGGCTTACAACCAGCTGCAGCTCCAGGTCCTAAGAATCTGATGTCCCTCTTCTGAACTCTGAGAATATTACATTCATATAGTACACATACATCCATGCAGGAAAACACTCATATGCATAAAATTAAGGAAAACAAATATTAAAACTATTAGCTATTAATATATTAACAAATAAAGATGAGAACATAGAAGTAAGAAATTAAAGTAGCCTAGTGGTTACTAAATTATACAATGAGTGTATGTATATAAAATTATTCACAATTATAAATAATATATAAACACATAACTCTCACACACATGCACAGAGAGTCTAAGAATTATTATAAGATAGATATGTTTAATTTTAATCAATTAACAAAAGTCCAGGTCTTTAAATACTAACTATTCACAAGCTAGTGTGACATTCACCCTTGCACTTTTATCACCAGCGTGGTCCACACTGTGTCACCAGCATGTCTGGGCACACTTTATCACCAGCATGTCTGGTACACACTTTATCACCAGCATGTCTGGTACACACTTTATCACTAGCATATCTGGTACACACTTTATCACTAGCATGTCTGGTACACACTTTATCACTAGCATATCTGGTACACACTTTATTACTAGCATGTCTGGTATACACTTTATCACTAGCATGTCTGGTACACACTTCAGCATTTTGCTTCATACATAGTGTTTAAAGTTCCAGATAGGCTAAAATGTGGTCCTTCTTTATCGAGCACTAACATTCTTCTATGATACAGATACCCCTGTGCTTACCAAAATATTGGTATAGGTCAATTTTTACAATTCTGTCATACTTATTAAGTTAGTGCTCACGCAGGTACATTCATCTACTGAACACACCCAGAGAAAGAAAAAGCTACTCTAAGGAAATACCCAAGAATACATTTGTTTAACACAGGCAGGAGAATAGAAAGAGGTAGGTCATGAACATTTATGTTTTGAGACCACTATGGATTCTCAAGTCTACCCACTACAGAGAAAAACCTGGCCATCAAAAAATCATACACAGTTTAGGGTTTACTTCATGTTTTGTTTTGACTTGTAATCTCACTAGACCAGTCGGCCTCTAGCAAAGACAGCAAGCAAATGATGCAATATTCTTTGACCTCTCAATATTTTTACATGCAAATTAAAGATCTGCCATGATCAACACATTCTTGTCACTAGGACCTCAAAGCCATCAAACCGGTCCTAAAGTAAGATCTGATTTTGCACCCGTGGGGTAGAACACAAGAGGAGCTAGGGTCTTAATGCATCACACAGGAGGGACGACATGATGCTGACTTAGGAAGAAAAATAAAGTGAACAGCTCACTGGAACATATAAAAAGAAACACAGTGTAGAGAACCTGAGCTAAATGTGAATCCAAAGTGAGTTCCGTCTGCCTGAAGAGGCACTCGTTGGCCCTGTCCTATAACTACCAATCAAGGCTTCCTGTTAGCCCTGGGCAATTTTTAAATCAAACTAAATGAAACAGTTATACATGTAAGAAAATTAAGCTCAAATCAGGGTCAGTAACACTAGCCTTCTACCAGAAGTGTGTGATGTCCCCTCTACCACCTGGATATAATATAGAATTTATAACATACATTCTCCCGGAGCACAGCTCTCCCCAGCCCACCAGAGTGTACATGACAGAGCTGCAAAGCACAGCATTAGCAGAAACCATCTCCCAATTTTTATTTATTCAGTTCCAAAGTGATTGAATGTCAAAATGGTCTCAATAAAGAAAGAAATCAGTATCTTTGCATCTCCACTCCTTCAGAAGCCAATCGGCAGCTCTACAAGTCATGAAATGAACACATCTTATTGGTTAGCCCCTCACCCCCAGCCTGCCAGACTCCAAGTGAAACCTATGTGTCTGTCTTACCTGTAATCTGACTCTGTCCTTGTGGATTAAAAGGACTTGGTGCAGAGTTCAGGGAGGGCCGTGGGTTCTGAGGCGGGACACCTACTCTCATACTGGGATGAGGGATGCGCCCTAAATCACTGAGGCGGTCAGAGAACAAACTAGGTTTAGAGTCATCAAGCTTCTGTCTGTGCCCTGGAAACAGCAAATCATAAAATAAAAGCATATTAATTAGCTGAACAATTGACCATGCTAAATAGATATGTGAACATACATACTGGGTGCTTTAAGGCAAGGAATTATCAATACTGATATTTATTATGATGTGTCTATGCAAACTGCTCTTCCAGCATTGTGGGGTGGCAAGTCTTTCTAATTCTATGGATATAGAGAAAACAGAGGGTCCCAAGGGTGATGTGGAGTCAAAAGGTCAAGAGGAAGTCTCTAGATGCCTCCTCTAGTCCTGTCAAGGAAAGGGTGAATGAAGCGAGTGTTCTCTAGGGCACCTTTCTTGTTTCATGATGGGAGTTTCCCATTTGACAGCCCAGGAGGTCTGCTACACTGTCACCAAAATGGAGCAGAGCTGGGGCAAACATTATTTAAAGACCAATTTCCATAGTGGCTATAGTGATCTTTCTTTTTTACATTACAACTATCTACCTATCCCTTGCAGAAAAATTAGAACTCAAGAGGGAAGAGAGGAAGGAAACAGGAAGAGGAAGGAAGAGGAAGAAAAGGGAGCAGGAGGGGGGAGGGGAAGAAAACACAACCAAAGAAAACCAAGGTAGCCATCAAAGGGGCTCTGGGTATTCTGAGGCATGTCAGAGCCCAGGACCACATGAGAAACCCTGTTAAGTCACACAGAATATGTTTTATTTTAAATTTACTACTGTAGTTTTATAAGAAAAGGTAGAAAATAGTAGTGGGCTAAATAGATGACTGTGATTAGCCATCATCTGAGTGAGAGACAGAGAGAAGGAAGAAGAGGAGGGGGAGAGCGAGGAAGAGAGGAAGAGAGAAATTTCTTCTGGTTTATTCAAGTTGTAAAGCAAAGAAAAATGGGCATTAAAGAAATATGCAAATTAAAATAGATCAAAGTACTGAAACACCTTCAAAAGCCCCAAACTCATCCACTAGAAGGGATGTAGCAGTGTGTCAATGTGGTGACAGAGTGTAGCCGTGCATCTGACAGGAAGCCAGCTGTGCTGGGAGCCCCATCGGCTGCTTTGGCACTTTACCATGCACGTTCAAGCAGACAGTGAGAGGCGCATCCCTGAACAATGACTAGATGAAAAAAATGCATTTGGAAGCAAAACTAAGGGAATGTGTAGTATTCCTCGTCAAAGAAAAACCACTGACCATGGATTATCAGTGACCTCAGGAATGGGTGCCTGTCACTGCTCTAAGTGATGTGACATCTTACCTTCCCTTCCATCCAGGAGAAAGGGATAAATGTTTCAGGAGAGGGTTAAGTCAAATATTAGAATTCCCCAACTATAAGCTGTCTTCATAAGATAAATTCCTTATTTTATTTGCCCCAAAATGTATTTTCCTGTCTCCTTTTTCATTGCCTACCCAGCCCAAAGAAAACAGACAGGAAGCCAAGGCTTGGTAATATGAGTGTGGCTGTCTCCACAGCCAAACGTGTTCCAACTGAGCCCATTAACTGAAATGCACCCACCACCCTATTTCCTGCCAGTATGGGTGTTGGGCATTGGCTGTAACAGAAGGACTAAACTAAGCTGAAAACATGATCAGGAAAAAAACAAAGGAAATCCATTGCTAATTGATGTTTGCCCCATTTTATACAGATTGCAAATGGATTTTTTAGAAAGTTAAAGGTTTTTAGAGGTGACCCCACACAGCCCCTAGACCCCAGCTAACAAACTGTCCATAGATAAGGTGACCTGGGCCTGCTCAGGCAGGGTAACAAGGCTGTGCTCCTCCACAATGGGCTAGCTTGAGCTAGAATAGGGCTACAGCCCTGCCATGTATGAAGTGAACTTCCTGTTCATTGGGAAGTACCATAATATTGGCTTTCTCCCTTCCTCTCTGACCTACCACTGGTGACTCAAAGTGCCTAGAATACGGAAGAAGTCAGCCCATGAGGTATCAAGACTAGTTTTCAACAGAAATAGAGTAGCCAAAGTTCAGTTACAAAAATAATAGCTCAGACATTACTGTAAATAACTGGCTACAGCTTAACATACTGAACACACACCTACCTGTGCAGCCCCTAGGGTCTAGCTAATTTTGCAATTAGTGAATTATTATACAAATACTTGTCACATCAGATTCACAGAATCAATCTCTCTCTCTCTCTCTCTCTCTCTCTCTCTCTCTCTCTCTCTCTCTCTCTCTCTCCTCTCTCTTTCCCCTCTGTAATTTTGACACAGCTATAAATGCTTATGGAATTGTCCTATAAGTTATTTTCTTAATGAACCACATTTTGAAATGGCAAATTTCCTGAAGACTAGAGAGAAGGTGATCTTCCATGGATGCTTATACACTAGGATGTGAGTTCCATGTGCGCATGTGTGGGCACATTTTTATTTGCTCTTATCTGAATGCTATTCCTATTAGGAGGATTCAGGTAAGAGGTGCCCTTCGTATGAAAACATATAAGAGCAGGTGAACTGTTTAAAGGCTCAATGGCTTCTTAGAGTTTTCCTCAAAGACATCTACCATGAATCTACAGACAACCTAGAACATTCTATACAGCATCAATCAGAAGATGCCAAGATATAAAAGCATACACATTTTCCCTGTTTCTCTCCTCCCTCCTAGCAACCACCACAACCAAAACAAGATCCTTATAGCACAATGCCAAACAAAAGCCAAACAGGTTCTTCATCTCTCAACCATGACAAATAGTGGCTGCCCCTAAACCACATCAGGGTAGACTCAAATGACAGGCTGAGAGAAGCTCTGGCATCATCAGCACCCAGGCAATCCTTTCAGACACTGAGAACGCAGGAGACAAAGGAATCACAGACTCAGACAAGGACAGAGTGACTGTCGTGTTGTCTTGAGGACTGAACTTTACTCATCCTCAGAGAGGAGCTATTCCAAGCACAAGGCAGATGCAAAGGGTGGGCAACTTTTAAGTTTCTCAAGGGGAAAGACTATAGGAACAGGGGAGGTGGCTCGATAGATAAAGCACCTACCTGCCATGCAAGCATTGGGAGCAGGGTTCAGATCCCCAGAGCCTAGTAAGCATGGATAAACATGAGGTCCCACATAATTCCAGCACTCAGAAGACACAAACAGGAATCTCTGGAACAAACCAGCTAGCAAGACTACCTCATACCGGTAAGCTCTGGGTTTAAAAGAGAGACCCTGCCTCAGTGAATATGATGGGCAGCAACTGAAGAATCCTGACATCAACCTCAGACCTTCACATGTCCACAGAAAGAGAGACACACACACACACAGGAACACCTACCTGTGCACACACCCGAAAACACATCTGCACAGCTCACTCAAACCTCACACATATATGGGAGGGCACTGTATAAAATTTAATAATCCTAGGCCCTCTCATCTAGCTGAATCTTCTCCTGAGGTCAGTCATCCTTTGAGACTGGCTGAGTAGAAAAAGCATCCCTTAAGCTCTGAAAAATATGGGCATCCAGGTCCCAGAGTGGATGGACTGAATTAAATTCTCAGGGTAGGCTATGGAGGAAAGTTATCCTTTTCTTAAAGCTCCGTGATCTCATACACAGGCAAGGATAAAAAATCACTGTCCAAGATAGTCGGAGACCCAGCACAAATGCCAGCTATTTACACCAATGACTCCTCCATTTCTAGATGGGGCTGTCTTCTGTCCTAACATCCAGATTTCTGTCTCCCATTGCCTCCTTGGTGGCTACCCGGTGATGTATCATGGGCGTTTTAAATGCAGTATGCTCAAAACAGAATTCTCTTGTCTCTCTCCAGATCATTCTGGTTTCACTATAGTCCCTAACAGACATTGCTGGCCACTCAGTTTCTTGCAGTCAAGAACTGAGATATTTTCCTTGGTCCTCACTCCCCACGTTCAGTCCACCGCCAAGTCCTGGCATCTCTGTGTTGATATTCCATCTCCTATCTGTTCAGTTCTCTGCTTCTCTCCTGGCACAATCCAAGACTCAGAGCCTACCTAACTCTCTCTGAGCATCTGGCACTGTCTGCTTTGAAGTTTCCCGTGCCAGGACTTTCATATACTCCTGAGATAAAAATCTTGTTTTTTTCTGTATGGCCCACTCACTCCTCCTTACTGCTTAGATCTAGAGTGAATGCCACCTCCTTTGGGAGGCCTGGCCTGCTTCCCATAACCAAAATATGTTCCCACCCTCTTGAGCACAGCCTTTCTTGATTTCCTTTGTGGCAGTTGTCACAATCTGTAATTATCTTGTCTATCTGTTTGTCCCTCCTCAGAGACTCCAAACCCCATGAGAATGCGTGCTGTGTCTCTTGGGTACAGCTGGATTCTCACAATCTTCTCGGGGCCTGCCATATAGTATGTGCACACTGAATATTTATAAAAGGAATGAATATGTAAATATGAGAATTGCCTTGATTGGAAGAAAATTTACTGGTACAGGGTATCATATTACAACACTATCCCTTAAAAATGCTTTGTGGTTTTTGCAGCATAACGAAGCCAGTAGGTAAAGCCTTCCTTTACAAACAGCTCTGATTGCTGCTCCCTGGAAAACTGGACTAATGGACATTCATTTAGGCCAAAGTTCACTTGTCCTTTAAAAAATTCCCATCTCTCTCACTTCTTAAACATTATTAAAACCATTTAAAATTGGAGAAATAAAAGAAGGAACAGATGTACTGGGCTCTTCATTTTAAGGCGGAGGGCTTCTTTTATGGATGAGGACCCTGAGTCCCCATGAGAGGATATGGCTAGTGGAGGGACTAATGCCTGGATTTCCTGGTCGCAGGTCTAATGCCCCTTTTCTCTCCAGTTGCCTGACAGCTTATTTTAGGACATAACAGTGAGGCAGAATTCATTCAGGGGAAATTGAGACCAAAAAATGAATTTTAAATCAAAAAGAAAAAGGGAGTTTTCAGAAAAGACCTCTTTCAGAAAAGTCCTAGTGTGCGTGGGTGAATATGACTTTTGTTGCAATAAATTCTGGGGCACAAAAAGAAATCAGGAGCAAAAGGTCATGGCATTCACACATGCTTACAGCAAAGACACATGGGGAGCTGCTAAGTCCCTAGGCCACAGTGTAGCCAATTCCCCCCCCATCCCTACACACATGAGGCTAGCAATCCGGCACTCTACTTCTGCTTTCAAAACTCAGGCACCACAAATGGGCATGAAGAGACTGGTGAGGATGGTCGTGGACCAATGAAAATGGATTAATCTCTGCAGTGTGACCCGCTTAGCTCATTTTTATAACTAAGACACTAACTAAGCCATGTTGCACAGCTCCCAAGAACAATGTTCCCCCAGCCAGAACCTCCCACTGTATGTAAGTGTCTAGCCACATGAGTTGCACAGGCCAGGCAGATGACTCCTCCTCCAGGAGGCCAGATGCACTAGAAAAGGAAGAGACAAGATATTTTCAATAAAGACTGGGCTGTAGAATATCTAGCCCACCCTAACGTGGAACAAAAAGAGTCATATTACTAAACACTATGTCCATATTAGGTTCATCTAGTCCAGACAGTGTGTATTACAGATCTGCCACATGTGATCCACACTGGGCATGGTAAGGAGATAGGAAAGGGCATGGGATAATATCTTTGCCTTCAAGGAGCTCACAGAGTAGTTCGAAAATCAAACCACTGTGTGTAGCAGAAGAATGACTGAGGTAAGGGTAAGTGTGTGTGTTTAGCTTGGAGATCAGCTGAGGATACTGGAATACTTTAATAAAATATTAAAGAAGTCATTCATTATATGATTCTTGTGTTCTCCGGAGAACTGACATGTACTTAAGGGTCAAATGTCATTATATCTAGAACTCACTTCAGAATAGTTCAGCTAAATAATAGATACAGCAAGTATGGCAAAATAAATATACAAGAGGCTAAGTAGATATGATTATATTAGATATATTTTTATGCATGTTTGCAAACTCTTTTATTATGAAACAAAAGAGATCATAGAGGTCAACATGGCAATCATGAGAGTGTGATCAGTTTCGACTAAAAGGAAATACTCACTGATCAGACTGTCATGTCTAGTCTAAGGCCAAGAAAGATTCTCATAAGCCCAGAGGCAAGGGGACAGCTAGCTGGAAGGTGCGTGACAGGAACATGGTGGAAGGAAGGGGACAGCTAGCTGGAAGGCACAGGACAGAAAGATGATAACAAATAATCTTGTGAGACCAGATGATGTCAAACATTAATGTGATGTTAATCTAATCCTAGGCGCAACCTCCTCCTTATCGCTTAATAACTGGGCTAGGCATTGGTTCTTAAGCTTCGCAATACAGTGTAGAGTTAGCCCTTAAGGCAGGTCTCCTGACCTACAAAATGAAGTCTGGCGCCCCACAAACCTCCTCTGCCATGCATGTGAGCTTCCCTGGAGCAGAGAAGTGACTGGGGAGATGTCAGCTAATTATGTTGTCACCAAGTATGTGACAGAATGAGCTTGGCTCTAATGCTGAGAGGTCTGAAGCCACAGGATGTAACAGCTCCTGGACATTGTGACACTGATCCTCTAAGCAAAAAGAGAAGGCATGTGTCTTTTCCAGAGTAAATTTGCTATGTGTCAGCAGAGTTATTACTCCACAGCAGTTCTGGAGTAAATTAAAGAGGCTGTTTAATTCCGACCTCCTATCCCGACAGTGGCTTAACAGGTGTGTGTCTGGGGGAATGGGGGGTGAAAGGGGTGCCATAGAGCTTCATGTATTTAGCACCATCCTGTCTTGCTGGAGTACTTATTATTACCTTTTGGCCATCAACCTACAGAGATTCCAAATGACTTATCTGGAAATCTGCTACTGAGAACAAAGCTCAGCTCCATGTCTATTAGCATTTGGCCATTGGCTTCTAGCAAACAGAGGGTTCCACAGGCTCTTTGGGAAGCTATCTTAGGGACCGTCTGGCCCAAATAATTTATGGTCCCTGGGGCTCTAGGTTAGAAGCTTTGACCTTAGGCACTCCTACAGCAGTGTGAGAATGGAAATGGCCTTGAGAGGATGGAAGCTGTTCTCTGCATTCAGATGTCTCCATTTCACTGTGCCGAGAATGTAGCTACCCAAGACTGCACCCAACACTGCTCATTTAGTTCACCTCCTTTCCTCTCTTGGATGGTCCCAGACCATCCAAATCAGCTTCATCTCTGGTTTCTTTATTTTTGAAACATCACCATCTTCTAGTCTTTCATATCTCCAAATCTAGCTGACATATATCTATCTCTAGTACCTCCTTTCAAAGAGTCCATGTTGTCCCGTCAAGGTCATTCCCTCCACATCCAAAGGAATGGGTTCACTGTTTTCCATTCCCACTGGAGCCGATCCTTAAAAGTTGTAGCCTGAGGCTCATACTGCAGAACAGTAGTATAGTCAAGGGACACTATCTGGTCATGTTCCCCCAAGAAGGGACTCTCAGACTTAAGTTTTCACCTACTACAAATGAAAGTATGAGTTTCCCTAATACAGTTTTGGCTCCCCAACCCCATATCTCAAGTTACTGACCTGCTAAGATCCAATCAACTATCCAAATAGTCACAGCTCCACTTAACCCCCTCAAAGTCAGCAAAGAAGAACCCGGAAGCACATCCTACTGTGGGCTGTTACTCATGTTTGCAGGGGTTCACACTGGCCTACCCACTGGAAATCTGATGTCTTTGTCCAAGCTGTCCTCTCAACTTTACACACATTGTGTCATCAACTGCACTTGGAAAAATCTCCTCCCAGGCTAGACTTGGTCATCACAGCACCATACTGTCTTCTCTATGTGAGTCCCTCTGGTTTCTATCTTGGTAGCTGAACCCAGCCCCAACAGAGTGTTATGTCCATGGCACATGGTTACACTTGGGTGCTAGAGGCATTCAGTGAGCATTAGCCTGCTGTGAATTGACATAAGATATTTATACAGAATTTCAACCCCTATTATTCTGGATGTTCCTCAACTTCACTAGTCACCTCGTGAGAATGGCTGTCATGTGTTACATCTACAATCTTAATGCATACAAGCACCAAGTGAATTAACAAATAACTGAGATAAACTTGAGATTATCTCTCCTTTTGTCCAGTAGAAGGCAGAGAGGAGGGGGGAGGGAAGCTGAGAGGCATTTCCCACGGTGAAATTGATGAGCTGATCATCTCTGTTGGGAAATGCTGCTGAGTCATCCTTTTCCCTAACCATATACTATCTGGTGTAAGCCAAAACTATTTCTAGACTAGAATAATGAAAGGCACTTAGAAATCATCTTCATATTTAAGGCCTCTAGCCACTCTGAACCACTGATAAGAACAGCAGTGCTGTAAGAGCAGGACAGCAGGAGTAGAGACAGCCCTAGAGCAATGTGAGCTACAGCCAGAGACAGAGAGAGGACCACAGATGGTAAACAAAACTCTTTCCAGGAGACTCTCCTCTGACGGCATTTCACCAATGAGCTTCTCTCCCAGGGCCCCTCTGAACATATAAACCAACTTCTTAAGGAAAATTTCTACCACATATCTCTGAGCACACTCTCTTGCCCCCACACAGTCGGGCACACAAGATTCAGGGTTTATCCAGAGAAAAGACAGGAAGAATGGCTTCACCCAAGAAAGGACTGAAGCTCTTCCAGGCTCTTGGGTAAAATATAATTATGGAAAAGAAAAATACAATCTACTCTAGAGACATAATTATAGAGTTAAGCCATAGACTTCATAGGAATATTCTAGACTTTAGTTCATTTTTTTTAAAAACGTTAACATTGAATTTGCTTCCTTTTTCCAAAAGGCACCAGCCTAGATTAGCAACAGAAAGCTCTTTCTCTTGATTAGATATGCAATCTTTTTTTTTTTTTAAGAACAATTAGCTAATGTGGAGAACTGAGAGCCTGCCAGGTTAGCTGGTCCTTTCAAAATGCAGGCTTCTGAAAGTTGAGAAGTTTAAGATCTTTCGAGAAATATGCAAATGAGGAGCTAGGGCAAAAATAATTTGCATGAACATAAATTCCAGCTCTTTTATAACTTTTACCTTCTGAGGATGTGGCAAATACAGCAACTAAAGCATGAACATGGGTGAGGAGGTCAGGGTAGAGCTTTGGGGCTAGTCCACTACCCATCACCCCTCAGGACTCAAGTCCAGTAAGGGAGCTCAAAGCATGCACTACTGTCTTGAAATTATGGGCTCAAAGAATTTCACATATTTAAGTAGGAAAAAAGCTCCTGATGGGTTAAATAGAGAAATGGGTTTTGTTTAACTTTTCCCTCCTCCTCCTCCTCCTCCTCCTCCTCCCTCTCTCTCTCTCTCTCTCTCTCTCTCTCTCTCTCTCTCTCTCTCTCTCTCTCTCCTCTCCCTTCCTCCCCCTCACTTCCTCCCTCCCCATTTCCCTCCCTGCCCTCCTCACTCCCAGCCCCAGTTTCTCTCTGCTACTGCAGATCAAGCCTAGGCTCTCACTCATGCTAAGGAAGTACCCGACCAATGAGCCACATCTCTAGATCTGAGAAGGATTTTTAAGAAAATGCAGAAAAGACCATCTGAAAACATAATGGGACCGTGTATGAGCAGATGAGGAGGACATGAGAAGGAGCTAGAAAGAGCAAACAGTCTTGACCACAGCCCATAGTGCACATGTCAGGGTCAGACCATAGTTTGGAGAAGTCCACTATCCCATTCTGTTCTGTGGATCCTGAGGATTAAGCTCAGAGCCACAGGGTTGGCAGCAGCACCTCTCACTAGTCCAATAACAAATTCTTTACGCTTTACTTTACACAATTAATTAATTTCCAGGAAAAATACTGTTGACTTATTTTTCACTCCAGTGGTCTGATACAGCTGTCATTTTGTTATCGACCAAATACCACAAAAGACAGACCAAAAGAGAGAAGGAGCAAGGGCTGAAGGAATGATGGTTTGCTGCTAATACTTTAGTCCTTCTGACTCTGTGGACCAAGACACATCTCATCCCACTAAAGACACTCAACATCCAGCATCATCCCCAGCCATCAAATCTTCATTCCCCTCCTTCAACTTCCTGGGAAATGAACAAAGGTCTCTTCTCCTCCCTATCTATGCTTACCTCCATCATTTAGTGTGATACTGGAGACAGATCCTCTGTGTTCTTTCAATATGGGAGAGTCACACATCCCATAGTTCTTTGTGTTACTGACACTTATAGAAACCCTACCAGGGTTATTTTTAATAACCTGTAAAGTTATTCTCAGTGGTAATGTAGTTTGTGTGGTTGAACAAAAAGCACTGATGTTTGTTTGCCAGTGACCCAGCTAAACATGGGTGGTATTATTCTTCAACGTGTCTGGTGACAACCAGCCACAGACTGTCACACAAACCCTGGATCCTAAGCCTGCCTCCCTTTGTGTGCATACTCTGTTTGGTGTGTGTGTTTGGGGAAGAAAGAGAGGACAGAGAAGTGTGAAGTGCTCATCTCAGACCTCCTGCCCACAGTCATAGACCATCAGCCTCGGTTTTCCCACCTCCGGGAGGGGTGAGAGCGTTAAGAAGCAGTAACCAAGGAAATAGTCAGCCAGCATCCACAGTCGAATGGCAGCAAAGATCAGCAAAGGAAAAGAATGGGGGGTGGATTTCTTACTTAAGCTGGACCTGTTCCAGCTTGGCAAGATGAGGTGATTTTCTTCACACTTGCAAAACCTGATAACTATTTGAAAGAAATGAAGAAGAGGGGATGTAAACGCAGCCATTAAGGCAGATTTGAAGCACTTAATTCTAATCTAGTCTAAGGCTCCCCCAATTGTGCGCTGCTCTGCACCTCTTTGCCTGTGAGAAATCAAACGACACATAGGGTCCATGTCAGGCTCTTCTGACTGGCAAATTAGGTTGGCTGAGCTCTGCTGTTACCCTCTCAGGTCAGATGTGGACGAAACAGCACCTCAACCAATAATAGATGCATGTCTGTCAGAAGTATGTGTGACATCTGACAGGGTCTGTTTTACTACATTAAGGGACCGCCGTGTTTATATCTATGCAACAGGTCTTAAATAGATTGTGCAAATAAGAGATGTCTTTGCAACAAACCCCCACAAAACTGAGATGGGTAAGGAGCAGAACAACAGTCAACAATATAACCCAAATCATTTCTCTCTAAGCTGCAAGGGTAATACAATATAAACTTTCAAATAAAAGATTTTTTATAAGTGAAACTCCAAGGATTATTACATATATCAGCACCTTCTTGCAACAGAATAGCATTTATCCACCTATCCATCCACTCTTCCTTAATGCCGCTTCACACTTGACTAGCTGTGATAGACAGATAATTGCTCTACTCAGCCGTGTGTAATGAGGGGAGTCTGCTGTGCTAATCCCAACATTCTTATCTTCTGTGAACTCTGATTAAGAAACTCAAAAGTCTACTCCTCTATCCCCAGACTACTGGAGTTTTACGCTCCTAGTCAGATCTGCTAAAGTGTTCTTACATTCCACTCTGTCATGAAAGGTGCCAAGTATTTTGAGTAGGATCAAGTTAGAGTTTTACAAAAGGAACTTTGAGCGTAGTCTCCAAGGGTGTTAGACGGCAGCCAGCTTTGCCCCCCACCCCAAGACACAGAATATCAGAAAAGTACATTGTTTGCAAGCTAAGGCAAAAGTGGGTTGAGATCAGTTAATATTTATTTAAAACTACCAGTGATTAAAACTAAAACTCTTTCATTTCAAAGGCAAGTTAATTTTGTAGACTTCTGTCTGCAAGTTTCATGTTGAATCACCATTTGTGACAGTTTGTCTATAGGAGACATAGAATGTATGTATTTTCCAGACATGTGTATGTTATGAGTAAAAATTCCTATTACTCTACCATACCTATATCTGTATATGGATAGAAGGAGGAGGAGAGTCCAGTTAAATAAACAGAAATGTGACTAGCCAAGTTCTAGGTCATTCAAGGCATCACTGCAGATAGAGATACCATCCCCTCAAGGTTCAGCATGCTTAACAGTGTCCTTTAAACACACACCAAGGAACTTTTTCCCCAAAACATACCTTTTCTTCTATATAAAGTTTCCAGACTTCAGCCTGAGTAGATGCCTTTTGAATATTTCAAAAATGGGACATGCTCACTGGAAAAGCAAAAGTGAGCTGACCAACTAAAGGACTGCTCATCATTTGACTGTTTCTGCTCTGGATCCTATCTGTCTCATGGACACCAAAAATGTTCTCAAAAATTAATATTCCTCTTGCTTGGTGCATATACTCTTATGTGTTTTAACTGACCTAATGGCTTAACAGATCTTACTAATCATCCTTAAAATCACACACACACACACACACACACACACACACACACACACATTTCCAGTTAGTTCCTGGTGTAGAACTTGCCTCATAGACAATTGCTCAGGAACTGGGAATATGTCAGAATATGAGGAAAGTAAAGAGAATGTACACAATTCACTAATGGCCAGGCAAGAGCTTCTCAAGGCCAGAACATCTATCAAAATAACAAACTAATCTCCAGTCTAAAGAATCAGTGAGGCTAGGAATTAATATCCTGATATGATAGGTATACACACATCCACCTACTGTGACGATGTCATTTAAAGAGTGAAGAGGTATAGGACAGAAAGAGGAAGACTGACTGGACCAGGAGCATGAAAATCTGGGACTCTACTCTTATTTACTCTGACCTTTGGTTTCAGGCTGCAGACAGTACCTACCTAGTCTCTCATATCTATGACAACACTCTAATCTGTCAAATGAGAACCTTGGGCTGTGAACCAGGAGATACCATTAGAATGGAATGAATGAGATGAGAAAAGCCAGGCTGACAATACTAGCAGGTATGTATGACAGGAGCTCACCAATTGCCATTTCAGGGGATGTGCTCTGAGTGCAAGATACTGAGGCAGAGACCAGAGAAGCAAATGAACGAGGCAGTGTGATCAAACAGCACTGAAAACATACAAACAACCAGAGGAGAGGCTGAAAAATAAACACCTAATTTCCAAGAGTGATCGAGAGGGCCTCCCAGAGGAGACAGCCTTTGTGTAGATTTAAAGGGTGAGTAGAATTCCTTCAAGCAAATGCAGAAGGCACCTGTCTCAGGGAAAGAAAATGCAGAAGGAACGGCAGGTGCCTCGGAGATAAGGAAGGTACAGAGTGAAGCAATTAGACAGGGCTGGCACTGGGCCACAACGCTGTGGGTGGAAGGCAGTTGGGTGGATTGGATGCTGAAGGGCCTTGTCACCATGCCATGGTGTCTGAACTTCATCCCACAAACAAGAGTCACTGAAGTATTTAAAGCAAGGGTGTGCCACAAGCTGGTTATGGCTCAGGAAGACCATGTTATTCACAGGAGAATATAGATCTACAAGGAGATAGAGGGAGTCTATCTAGAGGTGTGGAATGAGCTAGGAAATCATTTGTTCTATTACAGGCCAAGAGGGCAAATGCTGCCTGTGAATGGTACTAATGCAGTACTCTGAGACAAGGGAGTGCCCATGAGGCAGGAATAGAGACAAGAGCACACTGAAATAACTAGAAGCTGTGCTGATGAGATGATGAGAGGATTGGGCATAGGCTCACTGCTTGGCTGAGCACAAAACTGCAAAGTCTGATGGAAGTTCATGTTCAGGCAGAGAAGACTGGCCTCTGTGGAGGTTGGGAATCCCAAATGCTAGGCTCAAGGCATGTGCTTAAAGTATTCACAGAACTTGTGCAGGTGGAGACTCCAGGAAGGGAGGGGAAGTGTGTACTAAGGCGAATTTTCAGGAGTCCTGTGTACATGAAGCCAATGCTATGAAGAACATTGAGGAGACTGGGTGGGGAGTGGGTGGATGCTTCCTACAGCGATCCCTGTGGAGTACAAACACATAGGTGGGCACCAAAATAGGTCTGAATCTCCTCTCCTCCTGCTCCAAAGGAACTTACTGAGAGTCTTTTATCCCAGGTTCAAGGATATGAAATAAATTTGATCACTGGTTAAAGTGAGCTTCTCCCCTATAAGTGACCTGGTTGATAGCAATGACTTCAAGTTTGCAAAACTGACAAAATGTAAGTCAAATATCCCCCGCCCTTTAGACTCACACTCCAGTTGTAACTTGGGCATCATCCTGTAATCCCTCCATAAGTGATAATAAGTATGCACAGAGTTCACCCTGCTCATGTGTTTGAAGGAAATAGAAAAAGTACTTGGCCTAGAAACCTTAACAAAGACATAGCAGCCAGTCTTTTCTGGGTCATGTCACCAGTCAAACTAAGGCTCTGTATGTCTCGTTTGCAGACTATGGAGTGAGCAAGGTTGTTCTCGCCTAAATACTACACTGGAAAAGAATGTTGAGCTCAGAGTCTGCATTAAAGATCCAGGAGCATACAAGAATCATAAAGTGCCAGCAAAAAGTCCCTAAAAACATACCATACCACCCCAATGACTCCCAAAATTTGATAGCATAGTTTCTGTAATCATTTTAAATGTGTTTAATCTTTGAGATTATAACTTAATCACAACCCCCTCCCTTCCCTTTCTCACTCCAAACCGTCCTAGCTAGCTCTCAATACTCTTCTTCCAAATGCATGATCTCTAAAAAAAATCTTATTGCATGTATATATGTATATATATATATATATTCCTAAATATGAGCTATATTCCTAAATATGTCAGCTGCATACATGTCTTCAGGACTGGACCACTTGGCACTGAACACCCTGGGGAGGGCCACCTCCTCCCATCCCCAGCTCCCTCAGTTGCCTATGGTCTTTATGTAGAGTTGAGGGCTCATGGCCTTTTCTCTGGGCCAGCTCCGTCCTGTCCATCAATGTCATCCTGGTTCAGCTCACCTCTCATCTGACCACAGCTCACCACTCTGATATGCTTAAGGGAAATGGGAACAGATAACCCCCTCCCCATTTCCTGCAATTTCACTCCTCAGAAATTAATCCAGAGAAAGAAGGGAACATGTCTGTAGTGGATGAACACAGGACACAGGGCAGGAATTCCAGGCAAAGAACATGAATGATAGCATTTACAAAGTCACCAACTGAAGGGAAAGAGCCACATAAAAACAAATTTGGAAAAGAAAGTCTGAGCCACCAAGTTGGCCAGGACATTCTTGGGTTCTCCTTTTTCCTATATGAAAACAAAACTCCAGATGTTGCTAAGTTCTAGAACAACTTCAAAAACTATTTAGAAAATAAACATAATTATTTCTACAAAATTATTTTCTGTCCATTCAAAATAAGGTCTAACCTGGTCTATAATTTTGTGTACCACTGCACAGTATGTTTGTATTCCTTAACATTCATCTGAAAATCAAATTCAATGTATACAGATGGTTAAACTGGATTCTATGATCTATCTTACTCAGATTACACATGTTGGATTTCTACAGTGTGCAAGTATTATCACACAGGCATTGGTGCAACCCAACAATTGCATCTGAGATCGTGGCAGAATAATTATAGCCCTCGAGAAGGTAGCATTTAACGTTACCAATGAATGTTAAGTAGGTCCTATACTAATTGAGGGGAAAGTAACAGATGCCAGTGAGCAAAGAACCACCTGAGTCACACGGAAGGCATATGACATCCACTTCCACATCATAACTTCCATCCACAGACCTGAAAAGGGAGCCCAGGATAAGATGGAGTTGAGATGGTCAGGCCAAGAAAATAGAAGATACATAGTCTTGGTCTTCTGGAACTATCTACCCACAATTCCACGTCTACCCACAATTCCATGTCTACCCACAATTCCATCTCTACCCACAATTCCATGTCTACTCACAATTCCATATCTACCCACAATTCCATATCTACCCACAGTTCCATATCTAGTAAATCTAATTACCAATATTTGGAATTCCACTCAAATGCCTTAATATCTTAAATAAAACCCTCTTGTCAACTCCCAAACAAAAACAAAACTGTCCCTAAATGCACTCTGTCCACTTCAGCCTCTAGATTCTTAAGGTCTTTTTCATTTTCTGTCACTTTCTTTCACACAATCACAAGGTCATTAATATCTACAGCTTATCTCTGAGAGTTCATTTCATGAATTTCTTTTTAATTCTGCTTCTTCCTGAGCCAACTGTTGGGTCAGAGATGCCTAGGTGATCTCTCAATTTCTCCAGCACTTTTGAAATTGTGCATGGTAGCTCCCTTCTGTGTGCTTGTGAATAAATAAAAGATTAGCTTTAGTATGTGAGTCAGTGATTTAAGGACCCTAATTGCTACCAGTCATTTAATCCAAGGAGAAAAAACCTTACCAGTCACTCACAGAATTAGGATGGTTTGTTTGTTTTCTACTTAGACATGAAATTAAAAGGCTGGTTTAGCAAGACATGGTGTCTCACACCTGGAATCCTGTCATCTGGAAGGTTGAGCCAAGAGGACAGAAATTCTGAGAACAGTTTAAGGTTCTAGGCCAGCCTGGGCTATGCAGAGTGAGTAAAGAAAGGGAGGGAGGGAGAGAGAGAAGGAGGGAGGGAGGGAGGGTTATGGCGGAGTTCATGTCTACTAGTAGCCTACAGGAGGCTGATAGCACTGTTGACATTTCTGCTTCCTAGCTTCACAAGTAGCCTGCAGGAAACTCTATGGATTCTGCTAAGATTCCAAGTTTATGATCAGGCAGACAAGAACCGACAACTTGCTTGTGTTCCTCCAACCATGGAAGACTAAAGAGAAGCAGCATCCCTCCAAAGAGACAGTCATAACAACTCATCACGATGCTCACACTGTGCTGTGTACTTAAATACATGCCCCAAACTGTAAGATGGTGCCATTACTATTCAATAGAGTTATCTACCTCATTTATTCCCAAATATTCCCTAGCCATGGCATAGCTGCATGTCTTCTCAAGTGAACTTCCACTCTGCTGGAGCTATCTATGGGGTACACTAGCCTTGGAGGTGAGGGACACTCAAGACAGTTTTTACAGCTGTTGATGCTGGGCAAAGGCAAAAATCAGTAAAAGCAACTGAGCTGTGCAAGTTATTAGGTCAGTGGTTCCCGGCCTGGGGTAGAGGCCACTTTAGCAAACTTCTATCTCCAAAATTAGTCACATTACAATTCATAACACTATTACAATTACAGGCATGAAGTAGCAATGAAAATAATTTTATGGTTGGGGGTTCACCACAACATGAGGAACTGTATTAAAGGGTGGCAGCATTAGGAAGATTGAGAAACTGCTTTAGATGGAAAAAAAAAAAAACCCTCAAGTATGTTGACAAATCACATTTCGCTGGATTAAGGGTAATAATAATTCAAACATTTATACCCAGAGGCACCATGCTATTCCTGCTTACCCAGCTTCTCTTCACAGGAACTTAATTCAAACTCAGTGACCACGGAGGCATTTGTGGAAAACCCAAAGAAACATCTGAGTTTTGCAGCTGAAAGTGTTATGGAGCACTGAATGAAAAGCTGAGATGCATTCCCACACATATGTGACTCCTTTCAGGAACTCCTGACTAAAAACGTCTAAGGGAAGTGGCCTGGTGCGAACATCGCTTCATCTATTCTGAGAATAGTGCCATATGGTTTTAACAGGGGTTTGTTTCCTGACCCCAAAGAGGGCTGCTGAATCTCCATCCAAGGAAAATAATTACGCAGACAATTCCACTCTATTACTCAAAGTGAAACCCATTTTTTGTGGTCCACACATGCCTGCCGACACCTTCAAAGAAACATTAAGACATTTTTATGTACCATACCCTTAATAGGTGGGATGCAAGGTAAATCTCCTGGACCATTCACACCTGTATGATATGTATGGTACCAATGCCCTCCCTTTATTTGGCTACCACATGTTAATTCAGCAAAAAGGTTGAAGATAGACAGGATTTCCGACTAGGTAACCATTAATAATCACAGAAAGACACCCATAAATAGAGACACATACAGAGAGAGAGAACAGGAAACACTTCCATCTCCCCAAGTCAGCATCAAGGCTGGAAAGTCCTTCATACCCACTTGGCGGAGTACTTGGGTGGGGAGAGCAGGGGAGCTAAGGAACCCCTCCCTTTTGTAGGTTCTAGAACATTCAAATACTAAGCTAAAAATAATTGAAAGAATAGGAAAATAAAATCCCTTCTGTACAAAAGCTGGACAACACAAATGCTGTAAAAATAAAGATTTAATCCAAAGAACTCAATTATTAAATGATACTTTCAAAAAGACCACCCTTTGGGCCCAATACTGTCTTATGAACAGAAAGCACTAACTCAAACCACATTGCCCCTGAATCTGAATTTTAATACAGCAATTGGCTACAAAACAACAGAGCGCTCTCCCTTACAGACTATTAAATATCAAGTCTGAAAATGAACTGGTGAAAACCTTTTCATTTTGCCAACATATTTGGCGCATTACAAAAAGATTTTTCCCCCACCATAAGATCTCTGCTTTCTAATACCCGCCCACCTCTCCTTGAATCGATATAAAAACACCGCTCCTCAAAAAGAAAGAAAGGCTATTCTCCAAATGGCCACCGGAATTTCACTAACAAGAACCAAAATCACAACCCCCCCCCCACCCTCTTTAAAAGAAAAGACTTAGACACACAGCCTGGAAGGAAAGCCAGGCCAGGCCGCCAAGGTCAAAGCACAGGGCAGATACTAAGCAGGTCAGCACTAACCACAAGGCAGCCCCGAAGCCTTCTCTGGGCTGTTTTCTTTAAACTGCTTAAGTCTTGCCAAGAAACAGGAGGATACTACTGAGAGAATATCTTCCCCAGCTGAGCATCTGGGTACTGTGACAGACAGCCCTGCTCCTGTGTGTGTGGCCTACAGAACACATGGGGTGACTGTGCCTGGCAAGATGGGCAAAAACCTAAGGACACTTTGTCAGGTGAGAACAGAACGAAATGCCAACATCATGCACATCTGACCCCTGGGTCCCCACCCAGTCGTATCTCCCTGAAGTTCACTTTCTAATTAGACAGAAACTTCCGCCCACTTTCATTGTCAGTAAAACTCTTTTTTGTTCTACTTTATTTATTTTATTAATTAATTTTTTCACTTATTTTACACATCAACCACAGTTCCCCCCCCCATCTCCTTTTTTTCCCTTCCTCCATCCACTCCTCCTCTGTCTCCACAGAAAGGGACAGGCCTCCCCTGGGGTCATCAAGCATGGCACATCAAGTTGACGCAGGACCAAGCTAATTTTCAGTAAAACTCTTACACTTCCACTTTGTTCCAGCCAATACCAGAGATAATCGTGTGTTTATTTTTAGTAATCTGGGGACAGCTAAATAAAAAAACAAACTGTTAATCTTAAAGCCAAAAGAAAAAAAGATGTGAAGGTCCTTGCCATGCATAAAAACTATGTGACCGAGTAAGTTTTGGTTGGATTTTCTCAAATGATTGAAAAACACCTCTGTCTAACCTTCATTTAACATTTCTTTTCTTCTGCCATTCAGTAGCAAACCCTAAAGACAATGCATGCTGGCTAAAAGCCTGGAATAAGAACAGAAAGAGGAGGAAGGAGACAATAACCGGGCTGGATGGATGGTTCAGTGGTTAGTCCTCCTGCAGAAACCCGTTTGGTCTCTACTGTTCACATCAGATGGTTCACAGCTGCCTATAACTCCAAATCTAGGCCATCCAATGCCTCTGGCCTCTGAGTTCACCTTCACTCACCTACACACACGCACACACACACACACACACACACACACACACACCAGAGAGAGAGAGAGAGAGAGAGAGAATCCTTTTCCTGACTTGCTTTTTGGTCATGGAAGGACTTTGGAACTTTGGACTAGAAAAGTCATTGAGTGTTGAGAGCTCAGTGGGATGTCCTTTAGGAGCTTAGAAGATGATGTAGGAGCAGTGTAGGGGATGGAGGCCTGGCTTCTGAAGTTTCTGTCGGGCCATTTGTTATTTTGAATTGAGATTCTGTCGTTCTGATCAGCTGGTGCTGAAGAGTCAGCTATGATTAACAAGAGATGGACACCATTGAAGTAAAACCTTTGCTTTACTGGGATAATGATGCTGGTCAGCTGGAGCTAAGAAATTAGCACTGAGGTGAAAACATCTGAGAAGTGTTTGCTGAGAGTCAGCTCACACAAGCTGTGTTCCAGAGGCAGCCAAACTTGGTAGTGCAAGAATCACCCAGGTGGTACTGGTTTTCGAGGCATGAAGGAGCTGTGGAGAGCAACTGACACTTGGTACTATGAAAGACCAGGAGCAGCCATTGGTGAAGGTACAGCCTCAGTGACAATTGAAGGCCTAGGACTAAAGGAGTCATGTAAAGTAGTTCAGGTTTGGTAAGAAAATGAAAGGTCACAGCTGAAAGTGCAACCCAGCATATACCCAAAGGAGCACATTCATATCATAAGGATATTTGAACTATGTTTATAGCAGCATTATTTGTAATAGCCAGAACCTGGAAACAACCTAGATTTCCCTTAACCAAAGAATGGATTAAACAAACAAACAAATAAATAAGTGGTACATTTACACAGTTCAGTATTATTTACCAGTTTAAAAAAAAATGATACCTTGAAATTTGCAGACAGATGGATGGAGCTAGAAAAAAACTAAGCTAAATGAGGTACCTCAGACTTAGAAAGACAAACACGATTATGTACTCGCTCATAAATAAATATTAAGCCTAAAGCAAAGGATGACCAGGCCACAATCCACAATCTCAGAGAAGCTAGGTAACAAGAAGGACCCTAAGAGAGACATCCATGGATCCCCTTGGAAGGGGAAATAAATAAGATCTCCTGAGTAAATAGGGAGTGTAGGGGAGAGGTAAGGAGAAAGGTAAGGAGAAAGAGAACATGAGGGGATGGGATGGTTGAATTGGGGGAGAGACAGAGAGGGAAAACAAAGAAACGGATATCTTGATAGAGGGAGCTATTGGGGGTTGGGGAGAAAACCTGGTGCTAGGGAAATTCCCAGGAATCCACAAGGATGACCCCAGCTAAGACTCCAAGCAATAGTGGAGAGGGTGACTGAACTGGCCTTCCCCTGTAATCAAATTGATGACCACCCTAATTGTCATCATAGAACCGTCATCCAGCAACTGCTAGAAGCAGCTGCAGAGACCCACAGCTCAGCACTGGGCTGAGCTCCCAGTCCAATGGGAAAGAGGGAAGAGAAAAAGATCGTGATAGGAACCCAGAGAGACAGCTGACTCAGCTATGGGAGCTCACTGACTCAGGACTGACAGCTGGGGAACCTGCATGGGACTGAACTAGGCCCTCTGAATATGGATGACAGTTGAGTGGCTTGGGCAGTTTGTGAGGCCTCTGGCAGTGGGACCAGGATTTATCCCTAGGGCATGAGCTGGCTTTTTGAAGCCCATTCTCTATGGAGGGACACCTTGCTCAGCCTTGATACAGGGGGAAATAGCTTAGTCCTGCTGATACTTGATATTCCAGACTTTCTTGACTCCCTCCCCCTTTCTGGGAGGCCTTACTCTCTTTGAGGAATGGATGGGGGCTGAGGAAGCTGAGGGGTGAATGGGAAGAGGGGAGGGAGGGGGAACTGTGGTTGGTATGTAAAATGAAAAAGAGAAACTTTCAAATAAATAAAGTGCATCCCAGTTGTAACAAACCCCCAGTGTTTTGGAGATGCCAGTACCATTGGATGACCACCAAGAACAGCAGCAGTAGCAGGGGAGAAGAGCCAGCCAGAGCCTAGAAGATAAGCTGTGTGTTGCAGAGGACAGAGCTGAGGAGGTGACTCATCCGTGGAAGAGCCCAGAAGATCATGAGTGAATCCCAGATAGCCGGACATTGAGTTACTCATACTGTTGGAGTTGGGCTTTGCTTAGTTCAGACTGTGATGTGCCCGGGTTCTTCCCTCTTGAAGAAGGTATTTAATTTAATTTTGGCTTTTGCAGAAGATTTTACATTTTTAGAGAGATCAGATATTTTAAAGAGACTGAAATTTTAATGTGTTATATTTGCAAACACTGTGGACTTTTAAAAAGTTATTCATGTTTTTAATGTGAGATCTTGGGAATGAAAA
Source organism: Sigmodon hispidus (assembly GCA_004025045.1). Classification (NCBI taxonomy): domain Eukaryota; kingdom Metazoa; phylum Chordata; class Mammalia; order Rodentia; family Cricetidae; genus Sigmodon; species Sigmodon hispidus. Next base: position 92,707 of record PVIH01008183.1, read on the forward strand.
GCGTGAATTAATAGTGATGTGTGTATGTGTGTGTGTGTGTGCGTGTGTGTGTGAAGCTGACAAGGGGTCACTTGTGTTGATGGACACAAGCCAGAGTCATCTGAAAGGAGGGACGTGAAATTGAGAAGAGGCCCCCAGGAGATCTGGCTGTAAGGAATTTTCTTAATGAGTTATTGATAGGGGAGGACCCAGCCCATTGTGGATAGTTACACTCCTGGGCTGGTGGTCCTGGGCTCTATAAGAAAGCAGGCTGAGCAGGCCATGGGGAGCAAGCCAGTAAGCAGCATCCTCCATGGTTCCTGCCTGTTTGAGTTCCTGTTCTGACTTCCTTCAGTGATGATGACCAATATGGAAGTGTCAGCTAAATAAACCCTTTCCCCCTAAACTGGCTTTATGATCATGGTGTTTAGTCACTGCAATAGAAATTCTAATGAAGACACACACTAACAATAAGTCATTAAAAAGAAAACTATGATGCTGGTCAGCTGGAGCTAAGAAATTAGCACTGAGGTGAAACTGCTGAGAAGTGTTTGCTGAGAGTCAGCTCACACAAGCTGTTTTCCAGAGGCAGCCAAATTTGGTAGTGCAAGAATCAGACAGGTGATGCTGGTGTTTGAGGCATGAAGGAGCTGTGGAGAGCAACTGACGCCTGGCACTGTGAAAGACCAGGTGAGAGGGGAGGAGGGGGAGTGAGAGGGGAGGAGGAGGAGTGAG
>PVIH01008184.1:0-57682 GCA_004025045.1 Sigmodon hispidus
TTTATGATGTAGATACCATCACTTTTCCTTTTGTAGATGTACTGCTCCATCTGAAAGTCAAGGTTAGTGCCACCTAAGTGGGTTCCTGCAGCAAGGAATTTGAGGACATCCTCCTCTTTCATCTGCAGGACATCAAGGCCTCCGGACATTGTGTTAAGTTTCCCTTTAAGTTACGACGGGAATCAAGAACAATGCCGTACGGACCCGTCCCAGGGCAGCGCGGAAAGCTCTTTGGCTTCTTTTAGGTGGGGAAATTATAGTCTACTAGGTTATTAATTGATAGCCAATTAATGTCAATACTCCCCCATACGTATGTGTTAAGCACTTAGGTATGGAGAATTTCAAAACAAATAAGATGTATACCAACTCAAATAGATAGTGGTAAAATAGGCACTGCCAGTGTTGCTGGAATTGTCAGGGGCTCTGGAAGTCTTCACAGAGCTGAGGTGGTGTGTTCAGTCGGAAGGCAGAAGGATGAATATAGTTATTATAGGTCAATAAAAGGTATGAAAGAGTTCAGAGAGTAGTAGACAACAGGCATAAAACATAAAACATGAAAGAACAAGACTGTAGATTGTGTTTGAGTAATGGCAGATAACACTGTGTTTTTGAAGTAGAGAATAAGGAACCTCTAATGGAGATAAACAGTATTCTGAAGGGACCTGGTTCATCATGTAAATAATTTCTGTGGGATTCCATGGCAGATTACCAGAGTCTAGAAGACTTAAAACAATAGAAGTTATTTTATTTTCTCAAGTTTTGGAGCCCAGATGTCCAAAATCATAGTATTATCAGGGTTCCACTCTTCCTGGGGGCTCTAGACAACTATTCCTTATTGCATCCTGCCTATGTGTCTGCTGATAGTGCTGTGTTTGCCTGGACTTATCACTGTACTGTTCCATTTCATGTCATCTTTGCACACTCCCACACACCTTGTTCCTCTGTGTGAGTGTCTCCATGTCCAGATCTCTCCCTATAAGGACACTGTCCTAGGCCAACTGAGTCCACTATGGCTTTCTTTTTTGAAGTTTCATTACATCTGCAAAGACATAATATCTAAAAGAGATTACATTGGCAAGTTATGGTGGTTGTGAATCCCTTTGTATCTTTTTCTGAAGAGATTTTTTTTTTTTAAAGAATTGACTTGATGATAGTGTTAGATTTGCCATGGATTTGATAGAAAGTGCATAGATACTACACATGCTCACTGGTTCCTCTCTCACACACTCTTCACTTCAATTAGCCTCATACCCATTAGGGCAGCACATTGTAATCTAAACAATCCTACCTGGATACATCATTATCACTTGACATCTACTATTGGCCTTAAATGTCAGTCTTGGTATACATTCTATTTATTTCAGCCAGTCTAATGACATAGATCTGCCATTATAGTCTTCATACAAAATTATTTTATGTTCTTAAAAGTTCTCTGTTTCTGCCAGTTTATCCCTCTTGATAAAACGTGAAAAGTATTGATATAACATTGTCCCCATGCCTTTCCTTCTTGTGGATGTCATTTAGTTGGAATCATCTGTTAAGGGGCCTTTCTGATTAATTTCTTTGACTTAGCAATGCACATTTATGCTTCCTCCTTGTATTTTCATGGTTGGCAGTAATTTCTGTTAGCACCAAATAGGACTGTTTGTTTTGGGTGAGGCAGGGCAGTTTACACTGTAATGCTCTGTTTAATGAATGTACAAGAGATGGTAGCTATTGATGCATGTTCACAGTGTAGTATACTATGTCATCAAAAAATCACATGAGAACTAAAGCAGGTACTAGAATATTACTTAGGAGCACATCATATAGGATATCACTTAGTAGCATGCCATATAGGATATTACTTGGGAACAAGTAGTTTTCAAGGCGTGGTATAGGTTCATCAAAATTTTGTTTTAGCCTCTTCTATTTTCCAAATATTTATTTGTTGCAAACTGCATTACTGTCTGCCCTTGCCTTATCAATTCTGGTTGGTTTTAGATTGCTGTCTTCTCTTGGTTTGTTAATTCTGGTTGAAATTTGTTAATTCTGGTTAACTCTTGGTGGTGGGATGTAATAGTTAATGTTGGCCACCATTTTGCTAGGATCTGGAATCCTTTAGTAGACAATTGTCTGGCATGCTGCTGGTGGTGGGGGTTGTAGATTGGCTTAATTAGAGTGGAAAGACCTACTGTAACTGTGGGTGGTTCTGCTCCATGGTCTCTGGTCCTGGACCAAATCAAAAGAAGGAAATGAGCTGAGTTTCAGCCTTCATGGATCTCTGGTACCTGACTGTAGATGCAAAGTGACCTCATGGTCCAGCTGCATGACTTCTATAGAATGAAGGACTGTTCTCAGACTGTGAGGCAAGACAAATCCTTCTTTCTGAAGTTACTTTTGCCAGATACTTTGTCACAGCCATGAGAAAGTAAGTAATACAGAAAGTCTGTAGCAAGACTGGGGTGTTCTCAGGAATCTGATCATGTGGTTCACAGTCTTTTGGAACTGATTTGTAGAAAGAATATGTGTTGTTGATATTAAAAATCACTGACAAGTGATTAAAAAGGTTAATATTTATTAAGGGGTGTTTATAGGGAAACACTCACTGATACAAGAGATTAAGCAGTTGTAGGGTTCCTGGAAAGCTGAAGTGGTCCACATGGCTGAAGCTCATCAGGTCCTCCATCCAAGAGAGAAAACAGAAAACAGCTAGTGTATATGCACCTGATCTTAAACTGGCCTGGCCATGCCCTGAACATGGGGGGCGGGGCTCAAGGTCCAAAGGCCATACCCTAGGTCAAGGTGATAATGCTTGCTTTCCACTACAAATAAGAGAGTGAGTGGAACTCTAGAATTATAGAGAAGCCCTAGAATCCTGTGAGCAGAGATTTCTGGGAATATGAAAGAGAAGAAGACAGTGGAATGAGGTTTAAAGGGGAACCCGAACTTTGCAGAAAAGCAGAAGGCATTCATGCGCTAACTTCATTCTGCCAGTTTCCTGAGAATTATGAGTTAGGATGAATTAAAAAATAATGGCCTAATTTGTTTGATGAAGGGAATTCAAGGCAGGATAGTATTTGGGCTATTGCATGGGTACTGGTTATAGACAAGGAGCCTACGGACAAAGCACCTGCAGCCACTGAAGAGGTTAGTGCTGTTATCTCATGTTCTCCACTGATGCAATAGCAAAGGACCTCATCAGATGGAGGCTCTGGTGCCCAAATTCATTTGACAAGAGGCAGTCTGTACTGAGGATGCTGCTCAGGTAGTTTGTTGCTCAAAGTGACTTTCTACAGCTTGTAGACCTGGGATCCAAGGACGACGGCTGCATTTTGAGCTGACAGCAGAAGCTGGCAGGGCTGTTCATGTGATCCTGACCTTGCAAGCATGAAGGATGCAGGAATGACAGATACTTAAGGCCTGCACCAAAGTCCTGAGAGTTACCAGTGTTAGGCAATATGTGGCAGGATCAGAGTCCCAGCCAGGAAGCCGTGAGAGATCATTGCATGAAACTGAGGTAGCATGGAGACCCTAAGACACTGGAGATGCTAGAACCATGAGATAATCCCTGGGAAAAGCTGCAGTTATAGATGGAGACAGCTTAAGAGAGAGGCCATGCAAGCTGCAGGTAGCTGAGCTGGGCTGGCAGAAATACTCAATGCTTTTGAAACGCATATGATTCCACTAAGAGCCCCAAGTGCTCTGCAAAGAGCTTTGGAATGTGATATGATCCTGATCATTTTCAACATTTCTTCAGCCAATTCTTTCCTTCCTATGTCCTCTTTCTACCCTTGTGGATGATATGATTATTCTCTGTCATTGTTTATCATGGTATACAACTTATTTTTTCTTTTATAGGAGCTCACAGTGAAGAGGTTGTACTCAAGTCTCAGAAGACCTTTAAACCTTTAAACAGCATGGACACAGTATGACATTTCAAGTTTGATGGAACACATTTTACATTATGGGCTAGCCATGAGTCTGTAGGGAAAAGGATGGAAGGCCATGGCTTATCCATGGTATGTTTGGGTGTTAAGGTTACAAAGAATGGAGTTGTGATGCTTAATAGGAATTCTCAACTTAAGAGGATTTACAACCTCTGGGCATATCTGTGAGCCACTTTATAGATGAACTAGGTAAGACAAGAAGACACCGTCCTCTGGGCTGGGGTCCTGGCCTTGAGTAAAGGGGGAAAGGATCTAAAGATGACTGCTTGTCTCTCTTTACTTCCTGACTGTAGACATAATAGGGCTGCCTAACGGTTCTGCCTGTTCCCTACTGTGATGAACTAAATTCTTAAACTTCCCCAAGTTGCTTTTTGTCAAAAACTTTATTGAGCAACATGAAAGTAGCTAGCTCAGAGGTCCTTGATGCCATTGAGTAGAAATAGCTGAGAAAAGCCATGATTTTCTTCTAGTTAGATCTTAATAGTATATACATTCTAGTCCTCCCAGCCGGTAATAATACCTACTGGATGATAAAGCTATTTATTTTATATTCTGCTTATTATCTACCCCAGCCCAGATCCTTCTCTACCACCCATGTTAGCCAATATTATGTGCATAATCACACTGTTCTATGTACATGCTCAACTATGTACAACTATCACTATTGATTATTTGGCGTTGTGATAGTTCATCTTTATTGTTCATCTCTGGGCATATCTGAGAAGGTGTTTTCAGGGGAGTTTAAATGGGGAAGAAAGATCTATTCTGAATGTGAATGGCACCATCCCATGGGCTGGAGTTCTAGGTGGGATAAAAAGAAAAAAAACAAGTGAAGTGTTGGCGTTTATATCTTGGCTTCCTGATTATAGTTGCGATGTGACCAGCTGTTTCATGTTCCCTGCCCCAGCTAGACCTGATTTCACCATGATGCTAATGAAAGACTCACATACTATGTTACATGGAATCTAACCCTGTAGCCAGACCTCTTGGAAATGTGGTGGGATAATGACATTTGCTAATTCCCAGAACAGTAAGAATGGATTGTCTGTGTCTTCTAGTTTTGTATTGATACCACATTTGTTTTGGTATAAGAATTAAAAAATCCACTTTTTGGCTATGTTTCCCTTTTTTTTTTTTTCTTTTTGCTGGCATCACAGAGCCTAAACACTCCTGACTCTTTAGGTCTTGAGCAAGGGTCCTGTTTATTCAAAGTAAAATTTCTCCCTTCTCTCATAGGAGTTTGATTTTCATCTATGACTGGATCATGTTGGGAATTATCTTTCGATTTTTAGCTACCCTAGCCAGTAAAGTCTGTTTGCTAATTGCATTTCTGTCTAACTATGGACACAGAGGCATTATAAAAAGTTCAGTTCTGACACATCACTGGGAAAAAGAAAAAGAATAAACAAGCATGCTGTGAGTTTTCTACTGTATAAGAGTACAGGCTCATTAGGGCTCTGAGCAACCTCTGCATACCGTGACAGTCTTCTGAGAGCTAGCCAAGTTTGACCAGGAGTGGGGCTTCAGAAGTCCCGCACCTCCCCTGAGAGCATTGTCATTGATCTCAGACATGGGTTGCACTTGAACCAAGTTATCTTCTCTGTCCTCCTAAATGAGACAGTTAGAAGGGAGATTATGGCTCTGCCCCTCCTGCGAACAAGCTTCCTGCCTGTAACCGGGACTTCCCTATAGGGAGTACATTTCTCAACTCTGCTCCAAAGCTTGCGGAGTTTGGCAGGCTCCTGAAGCTTTGGGGAGATCTGAATCACACCTGAAAGCTGATGGGTTGCTGACATCTGGGGCTGTAATTAAACCAAGCTGAAGGAAGAGCACATCTGGGCAGCAGCGCCAGGCCTTGGAGGGCCTGTGGTGCTTTTTGATTATGCTTTTTTCTTTTGTGTTTTCAGAGACTATGTTTATCTTATTCTACCAAAAAAAGTTGGAATAACATGAATAACTGGATTGAACTTGGTTAAAATGTTGTGTCAAAAGAGATTTGTTTTCTTTTGTGAGTGTTATAGGCAATACTTGAAAGAGTCAAGTAGGACTTGGTTATGAAAACAGCTGTGGACGGGCATAGTTGTTCTCACTCTCCACAGAACATCTCCTAAGATTGGATTTTTTTTGTGTGTGTGTGTGTTAAGAGAAGGCTGTGGACAAAGACGGTGAAAGTTCACAGCAGATGCTCTGAATTGGACAGACCCTGCTTCCAAAGACCTGGTTAATCTGTAGCTTGCTTATGTTCCTGTTGCTGTGATAAAGCACTGACACTGAGACCATGTGTAGAAGGAAGGGTTTATTCTGGGCTTTATGGTTCCACAGAGCAAGGAGTCTGTCACCATCACAGTGAGGAGCATTGCAGTAATCCCCAAGCATGGTGGTTACAATGCCAGCGCTCACACCTTACAAACAGGAAACAGAAGGGATCTCTAATGCTCTCAAAGGTCACCTCCCACGAAGTACTTCCTCTAGCCTTTGCTTCTCTTGTGGAGGACCCAGATTCTGTTCCCAGCATCTAGATCGTGACTTCCAGCCATCTGTAATTCCAGTTCCAGGGGATCCAAAGCCTCTTTTTGCCTTCAAGTGTACCAGGCATGCACATGGTATAAATAAATACATTTTGTGAAAAGATATTCATACATGTAAATGAAAAGAACATTCGTACATGTAAAATAAAAATAAATTGTTTTAAAAAAATGGTAAGATGGGAAGTAGTTGTTTGAATGATAGATGTTCCCTGTGGGCTCTAGTATCTGAATACTTGGTCCCAGGTTAGTGGCATTGTTTGAGAAGGCTTAGGAAGTGTGGCCTTGGTGTCTTCAGAGGAGGACATTGGGTCCCCTAGAACTGGGGCTACAGATGGTTGTGAGCACTGGACTCCATGGGCACTGGGAACAGAGCTTGAGTTCTGTGCAAGAGCCATAAGCGTTCTTAATCACTGGGTCATATCTTACTTTTTCTTAGACGATATTGTTAAGTGAACTTGGAACTTACTCATTGACTAGACTGGATGACCACTGAGCCTCTAGGATTCTCTGATCTCTTTCTTTCAGCATTGGGGTTAAAAAGATGCACCGGTGTGTCCAGCTTTGGCATGGGTTCTGGGGATCTGAACTCAGGTCCTCATACCTGTCCAGTGAGAACTTCACCCACTGAGCCGTCTCTCCAACTTCCCAGTTAATTTTATTCAGAAGGTTTTATGAGAATCATAATTTCTCCTTTTGTCCAGAGTCTGGTATTGACGGTAATAGCAGTTATCTAACATATAGCTTCTTAGGGTTCAAGGTTAAAATCTAAGGACAATGCAACACTCACTCAAAATTGTAACAGAGTCTATATTTTACCCCCAACAACATTGTTTGGAAGGCTAGCACACCAGAACAGGAGAAACCAAGCAAATAGTTTTCAGATCAAATATGCCTCCTGGAGAGTAGGTGAGTATTGTCAGAATGTGTAAGGAGAGTCTTATTGATGACCAGACTTGAGGTTAAACTGTAAACATTTGACTGGTTGTGTATGTGGTAAAGCGCTTGTGAATTCAGAAAGTAATGCCACATGTACACAGTGACAGGGTCATCATCATTGTTCAGGTCTCTTGCTTTTTTTTCTTCCAAATCCCTTCTACTGGCCATCCTGTTTTTCTTGGCTACAATATACCCTAATGACATTTGTCACAGTTTCTTCTGTCATCACAGATATAAGAGGATAAATTAAATTAAATCAAAAATTTTTTTTGTCTTTTCTTCTTTTTTTTTTTTTTGTACATGTGTGTAGTGTACCTGTGCATATATATGTGTAGACACTGGCACACAATCCTGTGTGTGTCTAGCCAGCTTGTTCTGGAAGCTTCTGTTTTTGCCTTCTGAGATTAGGATTACAGGTAGGGTGCCATTCCCATTTGCATAGATGTGGGTTCTATGCACCTGAATTCCTGTCCTTTTGTTTGGGTAGCAATTTTTTAAGCACTATGCCATTTCCTCTTTCATCTTTTTTTCTTCCATTCTTTCCTTTCTCTGTCTCCTTTTATTTTTGATGAAGCAAAGCAAGTTAGCAATTCCATCCTGATGACACTTGCTGCTGGACACAATGCTGGCTGCTTTTCACAGGGGCTCGTTTTCTCTCCATTATAACCTCAGGGCGAAGATACCCTCTTTGTCCCTACTAGAGATGTGTGGCTGGAATAACCACACATATCTCCACCTGTAAATTACAGACATGGTGTTTGCATATGGGTAGTCTGACCCCATAGTCCTTTTGGGGCCTATTGTACATTGTTTTACTTCTCTATTCCTTTAGGTATTTTTATTAGGTGTGGGGTGTGGGACATTGGTACTGTCAGTGACCTTCGGGGAGAGGTGGGGAGTCTTGCCGGGAATTGAGAAGAATTTGGCATTTCTGAGTGCATATAATCATGCGCCTTATTCATGAAACATAGTTCCTTCTTTATCCTTCGCCATCTGTGTCACACCTGGACATGCTGAGGACTTTCCAGAAATATAGAAGATTCAATTATTTTCTTATAATCTCACTTCCCAGAGGAGGTCCTGGAGGAGAATGTTCTTTTACAGAGATCAGTTGTACTTTTAAAGGCATCTTAATTTGGAGATCTTGAGACAGTCAGACTGTTAATTGATTACCTTGTTTCTTGACCTGCTAATTGAGACTTGGTCTTTTTTCACATGGCCCGTAGGCAAGCATTGGCTGCCACTGAGTGTCTTGGTCTCTGCTTGCCAAGATCAGATGCTGTGGGGTGTTGAGTTCACAATTTGGCAGAGTACCCAGCAATGTCATGTGGATGCTGTTATGGAAAAGTAGGCCACCACCCCACCCCCACCACAGAAGGCCATGTTAGTGCTTACTCTGCTGTCTCTTATACTTTACTTTCCAAGATATGATATTATTTTCCAAAAATGAGGACATGCTGGGGCTAGAGAGATGGCTTGATGGGTAAGTGCACTTACTGTGCAAAGGTGAGTACCTGGGTTTGAATCCCCTGAAACCACATGAAAAGCTAGGCATGCTTGTGCACATATGTAATCCTATGGAGGATGGAGACAGGAGGGTCACTGGGGTTTGTCGACCACCAGCCTAGTTTTAGAGCCAGACTCTATCTCAAGGACTTGGGTAGAGAGTGATAAGCAGGACATCCACCATTCTCTTTCAGCCTTAACATGCATAGAGGCACTTGTATACATATACACATAGCACACACATATGCATTGCATATGTATATACTCACAATTCAGAAAAAGAATTTTTTAAAAAAGGTAACCTGTGTAAGTTTAAACTAGATAATGTTAAAGTACTCACAAGTAAGCGTTTGGCAGAGTTGAGTTGATTCCTTTGCACAAATTTTTCTAGACTAGATTGGAAAGATGGAATGTGTCATGTGGATTTGAACTGCAGAGAGAGTGCTGTGTCATGTGCATTTGAACTACCTCCTTTTCAAAGAAATGAAAGCTACTATGTAGAAGTAGTCACTAATATGATTTCTGATACCATCCACCTTTGGAAGTGTTTCGTGTCTTCTATGTCCCGAGCAAAAGGAATTCCTATTCTCTATTCCCTCTTGGCAGTTTCCTTCTGAGTTCACAGGTAGAAGGTGGCCAGCTGCCCAATTTTTACCTACATAGGTCTGTGATCAATGTAGTTAATATTTATTTCTGCTTTGCAAAGGAATGATTCTGTATTACCAAAGGACAAGAGAGAATGAGGAGACATTTCATCTTCTGAAGTCATAACAAACCCTCAGGGCTCCTTCTATGTTTTTGTTTATTAGATGGGAATCAGAGCCCCCACCCTCTGTTTGTGTGAGTGTGTGGTGTTCTGTACACATGTGGAGTCCAGGGGTAGGTATCTCCATTCCTCCTTATCATTCTATGTCTTATTACAAAGAGGCAAAATATATAACTAAACTTGGTTCATATTCTTTGCTTAGGCTGGCAGCTAGCAAACTCCAGTGATCTTCCTGCCTGTACCCTGATCAGTACTGAGGTATTAGGTGTATGTAGGACCACAGCCAGCTTATTACATAGCAGTGTGTATGAATTCCTGTCCTTATGCTTACATAGTAAGCTCTCTGACCTGTTGAGATACTTCTTTACCTCTCCAGCCCAGACTACTTTTTTTTTTTGAGGTCCAAAATGGAGAACATATTTAAAACAATAACTGTAACCAAATATTTAATATGCTAGGGTATTTCATCATGCTTATATGTAGAATCCCTCCCTCTTTATTTCTTTCTTCTATCCCCCTCATTTAAAAAATAACATGTGAGATATAGACTCATACAAATTGGTAATCAAATTATACATATTATGTAGAACACTTAAGTTGACCAACCATTATTGAAGAGGCAAGGGCTCATCATCACTCCTTACCGATGTTTTTGGACAGTAAATGGTTATTCATCTGTTGTGTGTCCTCTGTACAGAGTCAAGAGGTCACTGGAGCTGGTACCTGCTGTCTTCAGACCCTGCTTCCGTTCCCATTTGCTTTTTCAATGTCTCCCAAGGAGCGCACTGATGCTCAGGAAATAATCACACTGACCACAGAGGACGTGTTTGTCTAGGCAGCTGGACCAGAATGGAGAATGACGGTAGAGTCACACACAGTGAAAATGACTAGAAGGTCGCTGAGCTCTCATGAGAGAAGGTGGCCAGGATGGCCCCAGCCTCTTGCTCCTTTGTCTCCTCTTCCTCTCCTGGGTTTCTTCAGACTTGGTTAAGCCTTGAACTCGAAGTTTGATCTCATTGTCATTTTGCTCAGAAAAATTTTGCTTTTAAAATGAAAGCATCAGAAATCAAGTGGGAATTAGATGGTCTCTGAATTAGCAGTGTTTTGCTTCTGTAGTCAGAAGGAAGACAACAATGCCATTCAAAGCCATTTACTCCTGGTGAATTTACCCCAAAGCCACACAGCTTGAAGTTTCTGCATTTAGTTTCTTTTTAACCTCCCCGCCCCACACAGTTACCATGGCCTGGCTAGATGTCTGTGTATTTTATTTACCAAGAAGTTGGTGGGCTTATTTGATTTAGCTCATGTGAGAAGTTTAATTATTTTCTTCCCCTGGCAGTGCATATATCTAGTAGAATCAGGCTTTGTTCAGGCAACCCCTCTTGAGCCTTACACATAGCAGATGGCAGCAGGGGATGGCAGTGGTGGGGTGGGGGTGGGATGTCCTGAGGCCCTGACACACCATGTGTTTCAGATCAAGTGAGCAAATACCTTTTCACCTGAAACCTTCCAGTAGCCTCAAGTTTCCAGAACAGGTTTTCCATCTGAGTTCTGAACAGATAAATTTTACTTCCTGGTTGGCTCACCCTGATCACTAGGATAGAGCATGCTCATTCATGATTTCTGAGATCATGTCCCGTTCTCACACCCATTATGGCTTGGTGTCCTGCAATCCTGTTACAGAAAGAAAGCATTTGTAATATTAACGACTCAACCAATCATTATGCCTCCAGCTCTTCAAATGAACTAACAGAACATTGACACATAGAGCCATGACTTCAATCTCAGTCTGTAGTGCTCTTGTGTTTAGCCTGCTTACTCCACACTAGGCTGTCTCTATGGTCAGAGAGGCAAACTTCATACCCTGAGAGGTTAAGGCAGCCTTTGTTTTTGCTTTGAACAAATTAATTTAAATCAATAGACATATTTAAGGTCATCTTATCCCATCCCTTTAGAGATGGAGAGATAGAGGAGTCAAGAGGTGTGATGGTGAGTTCTTGGCTCAAGGTCAACTATGATCAGTATTCACAGAACAGGGGTAGCTTGTGCTCACTTCTTCAGTGAAGTAGGAAGTATAAGAATGTGAAATTATAATGGGGTGATGTGGGATGGCATCATCAAAGAGTTAGGAAATTAAAATGAGCACACATTTTAATGAACTAAATGTATATGTTAAAGAATCCTGCATATGGAGGGACCTACAATCTTCCCCAGTGCAGTATCTCAGTACAATCTGCACTCATTTTGTAGGGTTCCCAAGATTCATGGTCTCTTCCTAGCTCCTGTTGCAAACCTTTGCAGTGATCATCTCATGTGAGTCTTAGAAATCATGTTCTTTTCACACATGGTACTGATTTGTCCTTCTGCACACTATAGTTTCAATATCCAACTCCACCTCAGTGAAGCTCTTCCTTTCAGTACTAGATACGCGTATGTGCCCAGCCCTATCCTTTATCATCTTACATGTTTCTTTGTTGTTGTTGTTATTTTATATTGTACTGTACTTTGGCCATTACCACTCTGGAATAACTCCTTTGTTGGTTTACTTGTTGGATATTGGCCACTTCTGTTGGCTTGTAAGTCAGGGTTAGGGTATAGTACCTCTACCCTGGCACACCTATTAAGTGATTGGCTGAGTAGCTGGATGGCTGGATGACTGACTGGCTGATTGGCTGATTGGCTGAATGTCTGAACATCTGAATGGCTGATTGGCTGATTGGCTGATTGGCTGAATGGCTGAATAATTGGCTGGACCAATTCCATCTTCTAAAGCTTGAATATCTTCTTTTTCCCCCTCTCTATTTCTTTTCCAAGACTGTCAACCTTAAGCTTGCATCTTTTTTTTTTTTAAATTATTATTCAAAACAGTAGCTAATTGCTTAGCAAACTCCCACAAGATAGGCATAACTTCAGCAGGACAAAGGATGAAGACCAGTCAAGGCCTGGTTGTGCTGCATGTGGGTCATGTATGTGTGTGAAGATTAGTGTGCATGTGGGTCATGCTTGTGTGTGTATGTGTTTCTGTCAGATTTAGTTTCCTGAGTTCTAATTGCCCTTGAAACAAACTTCTTCTATAACCGAGCATCGTCCTGTGCTGACACTGTACAGGATGCTTCTTTCTGTGCCTAGGGCCCTGCTCAGCACCAAGTATTTTATTATTGTTCTAATGGACAATCTAATGATTGTTTGATTTTTGTAAACATACTAACTAGATTATATAAGTCTATTTCCATGCAAATATATAAATGGACTTTGAGCACATTTCCCTCTCATATTGGCTTAATATAGAAAATGAGTGCATTCATTTTAGAAAAAATTATTCTCTGAGTATTTTATAAAGATTTAATTAATGATGATACAAATATTTATAGTGTTATTGGGTACTTACCACATGCTGGGTAGTTTGTGGTTTAGTTTTCATTATTATTTAATTTTTCATAATGACCTGTTAGAAATGGGCATTTTTATTATTTTAAAATAATTACTGTTATTTATTTTATTTTATCTCTGTGTATTTGAGTGTTGAGGGCAGAGAATGAGGGTTCTAGGTCTCCTAGAGCTGGAGCTACCCAGCATGGGTGCTGAGAGCCCAACTTTAGACCCCTGAAAGAACAGCAAGGCTCTTTGTCACTGAGCTGCCTCTCCAGCTCTTACTTTGTTGTTCTTGTTATTTCTTATTCATAGATGAGGAACTGAGGCTTTGGTCATCATGTAAACAGAACAACTCCTTGTCCCCAAACATCAAACTTCCCTAGGCTAAGAAGTGAATTGGTGCAGAGCTTGGATTCCTGGCTGGTCCCTTTATTCCTAACTCACTCTACCATGGATGAAAGCTTGGCTTCTCACCCTCCTACTTTCCTGGAGTCTAACCCAGGTTTACACACAGAAGGGTCAAGAATTGCCTTCCCTGCAGCAGCTTTCAAAGGCACTGTGGCAGGGCAGCTCAGCTGCCCATGGGTACCTAAAGTAGTTGTGGAAGTTTCTTCCTAGTGTAATCACTATGGTTGTCGAGTTCCAAAACACTTTGTACTGATCTTAGGTGAAGTCTAAAGTTTCTCAGTCCCACCTAGTCCTGAAATCCAGATGAATCTCTTCCAGTGGTGGTCCTGTAGCCACTTAGGACATAATTGACTCAGAAACTTAATATTATATTAACTGCTGGGCCAGTAGTTCAAGCATATTACTATCTAGCTCTTACACTTAAATTAACCCATAATTCTCATCTATATTTAATTTGCCATGTGCCTTGGTACATTTTTTTTTAGTGCAGCATTCTCATTTTGCTTCCTCTGCGTCTGGCTAGCATCTTCTGCTCTGCCTTTCCTCTTCCCAGAATTCTCCTAGTCTGGTTGCCTGCCTCTATTTTCTGCATAGCTGCCAACTAATCAGCACTTTATTAAACTAACATGAATAACAAATCTTTACAGTGTAAAAGGGCATTATTTCAAAGCACTTTCCCCTTTTTTATTTTTAAAAATAAGAAGAATAAGAAGTGGGAATTTAATCTACTTTGTTTAACCATTTTTTCTGACCATTATTCATAACAACTTGTAACCAACACTCTTAACAAAGCCAAACATCTATAATCCATTATTTTTGGGAATGTGGGCATAGTTTTCTAGACTACGTTTTGCTGATTAGGAGCACTGGTAATCTTGTTGGAACCCAAAGAGAATTTAGGATTATGGACAAGTCTGAGTGGATTAGTCTGTGAAACTGGATCATCTCATCCAACAGCCTTGAAACTGTTCTGAATGCAGAACTCAAAATAAACTGCAACATAGGTGCTCTGAAACATTGTATTATATGGGCCATCTATTCCCTTCAAAGGCTTTTCAGAGGGTCTTCCTTGATTAAACCTGGTTTTTCTTAACCAGAAATTAATCTATAGTCTCCCATTTTTTGTGGAAACAAAAGCATAATTTCTTCTCCAAAGTAACATAACTTTTGACTTAAATTTTGAACTCAAGGGGTTTTCAAAATATATAGGTTTGGTCAGTCTAGCACTATTTATAATCAAATGTCTCTAAGCAGCTTTTGCTCCTTCCTCTGCAGTCCAAAAACTCAAAGACAACACAATAACATACAGTAATTGTTTTACACAGAGCTTTATTTGATAAATGTACAATCCCTCTTTCCTTTTCTCCTTCCTTATTTGTGCTGTTGCTCAAACTCAGGGGCTTTTTGAAGGCTAGTTTAGTGTTAGGTCACTGACCTGTACCCCAGCCCACTCCCATCCCTCTTTGGGGCAGGGTCTTGCTATATATACTGAGGCTGGCCTGGAAATATTTGTAGCTCAGATTGGCCTCATATTCCAGATCCTCCTGCCTCTGCCTTATGAAATGGCCTTTTCATGTAAAAATCTTGGATCTTTAGATGGGGCAGAGGTGATCAGTATGTTTTGCTGACTGACAGGCTCAATATTCAGATTGTACCGTCCTGAGTTCTACTAGCCATTGCTCAGAGATGCTAATGGCTGGTAGATCCCAGGCCTCCAATACTGGGTCTGTACAGTTACTTTCATTATGGAAAAAGATGCCTGAGGCTAGGCTATGGCTTCTTAATCATGTAGAGCAGTGGTTCTTAACCTTCCTAATGCTGAAACCCTTTAACACAGTTCCTCATGTTGTGATAATCCCCAACCATAAAATTATTTTACTGATAATTCCTAACTGTAATCTTGCTACTGATATAAATAATAATATAAATATCTGACATGCAGGATATCTGATGTGCAATCTCTATGAGAAACTCATTCAGTCCCAAGGGGGTCACAAACCATAGGTTGAGAATCACTGACCTAGGGTAACTGTTGTAAGGTGTATATCATAGACCTTAGTCCTTTATCCCAACACATTGAATTTACTGAAAGCAATGCCCCCAGATGTAAATTCACAGTGGTTGTAGCTAAACACCATCTTTGGAGCCAGGCATTGCTCAGTGGTCACCCTGGAAGGTTCTCTTCCAGGCACAGATCAGCCGGAGAAAGATCACACTCACAGTTGCTTCTGAATTAGTCTCTGACTTTCCACTCTTGTCCTGTCCTATGTGAGTTATTTACAGAGCTGCTCTGGGCTCTGAGATGCTTCCTTGAATTGAGAGACATGTTCCTCAGCAAGGGGGCATTGAGTGATGCAGGGAAAGTCTTAACATGAGAGACAAGTGGTTTTGTGTCCTGTGGTTCTGAGAGCTGCGGGTAAGCCTTCCTTAGGAGAGGTGAGCAGAGCCTCCAAACCATACTGCCGACTCAGACGGGCTTATCCTGCTGTTGCTCTTTATGAAACCATTGCGTTCTTTGGTAGGAGAATGTGGAAGCAGGTCACAGAAGCGGACAGACATCACATCCAATCTTCTTTTCAGTTGCGTGAGCTCTACTACATATACTGCAGAGCTGATAGTGGCTGCTTGCTCCTTCACCGATTTTGCAGTGGGTCTTGCAAATGGAAAACGAGATAAATGTTCTAGGGATGAAAGGCTGGGGTAGCTGACAGCTTGGCATGGGTAAGCCTGTGGCTTGTCCAGTCTGATGACTTGGTTGTTGCCCATGCAACCAAAATCCTGGACTTTTACAGCATTGCAAACTGCTGTACCATGGCTCTGCACAGTATGTTGCTTCATGCGTGTCTCACAACAGCTTGTCTGTACGTATTCTATTTTCTCTGAGTGTTTATTCCAAACTTCTAAGTCCCAGGCAGCAAACTGTCCCTGACACTTGAACAGTTTAGATGACATGTGCTCTTGCAGGGTGATATGTATACATTTTCTCTACAAAAGAGAAAAATGTTTTCTTAGCAGGGCTGGAAGCAGAAGACAGCCTGTGTCTGGGGGGTAGAGGTTTATTTTGATGTGGTCTTTAGATTGATGAAGATGTGAAACCTACCAGCTCACCCAAACCCTGTTAAGATCAGCAATGTGTGCTGGGTGGGATGAATCTGTACATTAGCTTCCCATGACAGGACCCAATGGCAAGAATCTAGATGACTCAAGATCAGGTAATGGCATAGAGGTCTGATGACTGTGGCCATCTGTGCATATGTGCAAATAACTTTAAACAAATGTGGATTAGGTAAGGTCCTGGGTTTGTAGCACCCCATAAAAGTCTGGATTAAAATAACAAAATCCACATACATATGAATATATAGGTAGATGTATAGATATGTATATAATTATAGACTGTGTAAACATAAGGCTTAATATAGCTTAGTGGCCACTGTGCTACCTTTCATCTTTTATTTGAATTTTCAGGCTAAGTATCCACTAAAGTCAGGTCTATAAATAGCATGTGGACTAGTCACCCTTCAGGCCAGAGGGATTTTTTTTTCCCTTAGGAAATGACTGATCAGACCTATGACATTTTGTCTTATTTTGTTTTTATATGCAGAAGTATTTTGCCTGCTTGTATGTCAGTGAACCACATGTGTATCTTGTGTCCTCAGAGATCAGAAGAGGGCATTGGATCTCTTGTGACTAAGTTACAGATGGTTGCTAGCTGGCAGTGTGCTGGGAACTGAACTCGGGTCCTCTGAATCAGCAGCAAATGTTCTTAACCTCTGCCCTGTTCCCGCCCTGCCTATCTAGGACCTTAGTCCCACATACTTACACTCGGTGGTGACAGGAATGAACACCTCTGTCCTTGAGAGGGCCTGCCCCTCCTGCGCCTATTCTCCCTGTGGTAAAGCTGGATCTTTATTTATAGGTTTTGAGCTATTTATTCACCCAAGCAGCTGGGTGGCTGGTTCTAGGCATTGGGGGAGAAATAGGGTGGGGGCACAGCTTACCCTGGAGATGTTTCTGTCCATCAATATGGTTTTAGCTTTTGAAGTTACATTGAGGTCTAGGACATGAAAATACAGGGTTACTTCCCTGGAAGCTCTCTGGAGAATCCATGCTGAGCGTTAGGTCTGCTTTCTGGAATCTCACGAGACGTTGCTTTCTGGGGTGAACTCATGTATTTGTCCTTGTTTTTATGGCTCCCAAAGAACAGATACAATTTGTGTAGGTGTCTTACCAGGGCATGGTAGCACTGAATTATTTATTTGTTTTGTAGTATAAGTTTTAATTTTTTTTATTTATATAAGGTATTATCCAGGGTGCTGGATATCCAGGATGGCTCAGTGGTTAAAAGTACCTGTTGCTCTTTCAGAGGTCACAGGTTCAGCTCTCGGCACCCACATCAGTGAGGATTACAACTGCCAGTCCGGAGGATCTGACTCACACTTCTGGCTTCCTCAGGTACCTTCCAAATTTGGCATATATCTACTTGTACATACATAGAAATAAAAAGAAACCTTTACAAAGATTTTATCCACATCTAAAATGGTAATATATTCTGCTTTACTTGGCTTGATTTTAAGAATTTTGAAGTGCTGTAGATAGAACTCAGGGCCTTTGCATATACCAGGTAAGTATGCAACCACTGAGCCACCTCTTCAGTCCCTATACTAAATCCTAACTATAATAGTAAATGGTTGTTGACTATATCATGCACATAGTTATTCATTTGAAGGCATGGAATTCTTTCCTTTAATCATTTGAGTATGTATGGCCCAAGGGACGGCCAGTCATATATCATGGTATGTGTGTGGCTTGCATGTAGATCTGAGCTCAGGTTCTCACACTTCTGTGGGAACTGTTTTACTTAATGGGACATCTATCTTCCTAGCCCAAGAGGCAAAATACTTACACCTAGTGAATCCACAGCCTAGGATACAGGCAGAACAAAGAGTTGTCGGAGAGAGTGTTAAAACCGATAATCTAGAGATGTGCCCTGGAAAGAGACTGCCTGGACCTGAGGCTTTGCTTTGCTATTGATTAGCCATGTGCTACTGGGCAAGCTTCCTGACAGGACCATTGCAGAGACCATAATCAACATCTCAATGAGGATATAACTGTACCTTCTGGAAGTTTCTGTAACAATGAAGGGAGCTAGTAAATGTATGAAGTGCTTGGAACAGTGTTGGACACAGAATTAGTATTGATAATTATCAATTGCTACTGTTTTCATTGAGAATGCTGTAAACAAAGAGATTGTAGCCTCAGAGCTGAGGAGAATTTATAGCGTATGTAGGCCCCAGACCCTCCACTTCAGAGGTTTGACTTAGGAGCTCTGGGTCTATGGAGCTTGGGATTCTGCAACAATCATAAGCGCCCTGGGCATTTCTGTTGGAATTCTCATTTGGAGAACCATTGCTGTGCTGAAGGCAGAAGCAATACCAGAAGGGGAACTGGACATTGTTTAGGGAAGGTGTTATGAGAAGCTTCACAGTAAAGGCCATTCATTGTATGTCCTGTGAGGTCAACAGGCAGATGGGAAGAAAAACAGATGCCCAAAGGCACACAGCTGTGCTTCAGCATGGTTTGATGGGAGTTTTCCCATTTCCATGTCTCTAGGGTGGCTGTAAGGCTGAGTAGTAGTGAAAAGATGTAGGTGACAAATTTACTAAGAGAACTGTTTCCAGAACATCTGGCCAGCCAAGGAGATTGGTAGTAATTGTCAGTTTAACATACAGTAGAATCACCTGGAAGAGGAGCCTGTGTGTACACCTGTGGAGATGGTCAGGACTATGTTAACTGATGTGGGAGGACCCGTCTTAACTGTGGGTGGGATCTTTGCCTGGGAAGGGTATTTCAGATTGTGTAAAATGGAGAAAGGAAGCAGAGCACTAGCATGCATTCGTCCGTCCCTCTTTGTATCTGTTCCTATGTGCTGTGTGTGACCAGTGCCTTCAAGCTCCCATTGCCATGACTCCCCCGCCATGATGGACTGTGACTGTGAGTCGGAATAAGGCCTTTCTCCTTAAGTTGGTTGTCTGGTATTTTATCATAGCGATAGGAAAAAGGCTAAGACATCCATCTAATGGAAAATTCCAGTGAGTGAGTGGGTCACACCGCTTGCTGACGAAGCTGCTTGGGTGGTATAACAAAGGACCTGTGAGAACTTTAACTTTGCAGTTAGTTGTTTGTGGTTGTGATAGAGGCAGTTTTCACTAGGCTTCTCAATTGTGTTGAGCACTTCTAAGAAAATTATCTTGCTGCTGGTCACCAGGAGTTTAACTGGTGACTGTGAGGCAGCCTCTCTCTACTATGAGTATCTCCCAAAGCACGTAAGCTTTTGCTCTTTTCAGATGTTCAGGTGTTTTAGATTTCTTAGATTGGGTATTGGAATGTCTGGAGACTTTAGCAAGCAATGACTCAAAGCTCCTTCTTTCCCGGAAATAAAAAACATCTTGGGGAGAGCACATGTCTCTGTTGTCAGTTCAAACACAATTATGAATATCCAGTGGAAGGATATGTCCTTATAACACAGATAAACAAACACGTTAGGGGGGTGAGTGATGTTTCCTTCTGTAGTGTTTTAGACCAAGGGCAGCTCCAAGTAAAGGTCAGGAAGGGGTTTCTATGTGAAATTGCTTCATGGCAGAGTGAAACTTCATGGAAAATGGTGAGTATAGTGAAGCACATGATCTAGACAAGCAGATTCTTTGGGAAAGCTTGTTGGTGAGGTGGTTTTTAGGTAGACAGACAAAGGGAAAAATGAGTAGGGATCTGCAGCTGGGTGTGGCAGCATACCCTGAAGTCCTGGAACTTTGGAGGTGGAGGCCCAAGCACCGAGAGATCAAAGCCAGACTCTGCTGTAGAGTGAATTTGGGGCTAGCCTCAGCTACATGAGAACCCTGTCATACAAATCATTCCCCAAATGTAATTGAAACAAATTTATTGGCAAATACTTTCAGGGCTCAGTTTTTTCTCAACATCTTTGTTTTCTTTAGAAATTATCATTCTTTAAAAATAGATAATACTTATTTATCATGATTTAACAGAAACCGGAGTGCTGTAAAAATGAGTTCATAATCCCCACTGTATTACACTATGATGGGAAAATCCCCCACATGGGACATTTTCCGAAATCAGTTATTACCCTTCAACAATGCCTGGGGCTCTTGGCAAAACGGGAGACAGGCGCCCTCTTCATTGTGTACTTATGGGCTAATGGAGACTTGCTTAAAAAGCCACTGGGTACCAGGCTGGAGCATCTCTAAGCCATCTGTTAGAGATGGCAATCAGAAGCTGGTCTCAAAAACTGTAAGTGATCATGGGGCTTCTGAATACTTCTAAGAAAATCTGAACAGCAGGGATGTGAAGGTAGCCAGGTTCTCTGAAACACAATAGGTGTGTTTCAGTATCCATATCATCAAACCAATCCACAGCTTGGATACTTTTGAAAATTCCCCTTACTTGATAAGTGAGCCAGAAATGATACCAGAACTCATACCAGGCATGGGAAGGAACCAAAATCAGGACTTGGAGAAATGGCTCAGGGGTAAGAGTGCTTTTTGCTCTTGTAGAGGACTTGTGATCTAGTTCCCAGCACCCATAATCAGGGGACTCACGATCTGTGTTAACTCCAGTTTCAGAGAGATCAGAGTCTCTTTTCTGACCTGTGAGGGCTACTACTATATACACCTACAGGTGTATATACACTCATCCACTTGTACCCCCACTGATGCACATAAACTTACCCACACTGCTACACACACACACACACACACACACACACACACACACACACGTTAAAATCAGTCTAAGCTCCACAATGATTTCAGTGCCAGCCTGACAGCATGAAAGCTTGCCTCCAAATTAAATCCACAATTGTGGCTGGGAATGGATTTGTTAGCAGATACGTTCAGGGCTTAGTTTTCTTGTCTTTTTGTTTGCTTCGCCTTTTAGATTCTATGGAATTTCCTCCTTCTTTCTTTAAGAAAAGAGAGAAAAGGGATGAAGCAAATGATCACCCAGGGAACTTCTCGTGCAGCGCTGACTTCTCTGGACTCTGTTTCTAAATTTTGAACCAGTCTGGGTAAATGAATGCGGCTTTTATCCCTGAAAACAGAGACCAGCTGTCTAATGCCGGTTTCTCTTTCCCGTTTGATTGGCAAGGCTTTCTGTCTTGCTCCCATTAGAGAAGAAATACTGTTCAGATTTCGACAGGAGATATCGCCAGCGGAATAAACAGTGCGGTTCTCATGATAAAGTAGATGTTTAGGATGAAAGGTTTATTTAAACCTAACAGTGAACCACATTCCACTTGAATTCCGAGACACTCCTACAGGAAAAAAATTTATCAACTTAATTTTGCTGTTTTCCAAGCTTTTCCTGTTGGGCACAGAGCAGCAGTGTCCACTTTGATAGCCCAGAAACCTATTTCTAAGGGTTCAGAAAAGACGCGGGGAAAGTCCGAGTTCTAGAGGTGAACGGCAGGGGGCACTCGAAGACTAGGCACTGCGAGAAGGCTAAGGGCCCCCCCGCAAGCGCTGAACCACCTTAAAAAAATATTAGTTCTTTGAGAATTACATACAATGTGTTTTGATCACACTCACTCCCCATTCTTCCTCCAAGTTATCCGAGGTCCACGCACCTCCCTAATCCCCCCAACTTTATCTTTGTTTCTCTTCTTTTTAAAAATATCCCAATTCCCATTTGTGCTATGCAGATACTCCTGGATGTGCTAGAGCCCAGTGATTTCCTTCCTCCTTTTTAAACATAGAGGAAAAAGAACAGAGCCCTAACTAGAGAACAAAGAACACCAGAGCACCAGATACACACAGCTGAAGACTGATTTTTTTATTTCTTTTTCTTTCAGAGAACTCAGAGGAACCTTAGGCCACATAGTCTTATTTTCCAGGTCAGCCATTCCACAGCTATCCTGGCAAAAATCCTATCCCTTCTTTTTAGCAGCCTCATAACCCTCAGCCCATCCTAAGGCTCAGTTCGGTCCCTATTTGCCAGCACTTTGGGAAGACCCCGGCCCACAGTGACGTCATCATGTGAGCCTGAGCTTGCTTACAGTCACCCCCCCCCCCATCACCACCACAAGAGAAGCTTGGAATCCACTCTTTTTATTAGGGGAGGTAGGTGATCAGGACAGGTTAAATCTAGAAACCTTGTGAGCTCAGCTCTTACTTAGCCTGTTTCGCTCCCTTAATCTTTTCATTTGTAAAACTAGGGACTTGGGCTAAATGATAATGTGTGTTCTAAAAACCGGAAGTGATAGGCCGAGGCCATAAACACAACATCTTCAATGCAAGGTTTCTAGGGCAAAACTTGGAGAAAATCAGGGCTAATGTGCCTTTGTTTTCGCTCTCTCTGGAGGTGAGTGGCCTGATTGAAGACTCTAGGCCTTCCCGGAGAGGATTTAATTGTGCATTGGCGGGTCCTCCCCCCTCTCCCCCCAAGTTAACTTATTTGTAAGCGACAGTGTTATCTACACTAGGAAAAGCATTGCTTATTTGGTTCAATGGCCTCTCCTCAGAATCGACTTCCCTTTTCATGTGATTCATCTGAGTACAGCTTTGTTATTTTGAGGTCTCATGGAGGCCAGATGGGCTCCAAGCTGGGGGAGGAGCTTGGAATCCTCAGCTACTAGCTCCTCCCTTTGGCTGCGGGTGGGGTGGATTATGTTACAGGCCTCTGCTGCCTCCATCACTCTATTTTAGGAGGTGCTAGGGATCCAATGCAGGGCCTCTGGTGTGCTAGGCTGGGTTTCTACCCACAGAGCAGTGTCTGAAGCAAAAATACTCTCAAAGAAAGAACGATTAATTAATAAAATGAAAGGCCAGCCAAGCAGCTCAGTGGGTAGTCTGTCTAATTAGCATACATGAAGTCCTCATCATGCTTTCAAATTGATTTCCAGAGTGTGTGGTGCGGCTATATTGAACTCTCCCTGGCAGAGGGAGGAGGGCTGTCTTGTGCTATGTATCATGTTCAAGGCCAACCTGGGCTACGTGGAACCTAGTCTCAAAAATAAATCAATAAACAAATCATTATTGGGTAGGACACATCTGATTTAATTGGCCTTAATGAGTGTCATGTAGAAAACACAATGGTCAGTCTAAGTGAATTTGGCTGCAGCCATAGCAAGGGTGCAATTGATGGTTAAGGGGACTGGGCTTGATTTCCATGTGAATAGGAGTGTTTTTATCTATGGGAAAGAATGCTCTGCAAGTTTATTCTAAGATGTCAGTGTTGCCCTATTTTCCTTCAA
Organism: Sigmodon hispidus; assembly: GCA_004025045.1. NCBI lineage: Eukaryota > Metazoa > Chordata > Mammalia > Rodentia > Cricetidae > Sigmodon > Sigmodon hispidus. The sequence goes on from PVIH01008184.1 coordinate 23,707, forward strand.
CTATTTATTTGTGTGTATAAGTAATCGCATCAATTTCTTCTAGGGTGCACTTCAAGCAATTTGCCTTGACTGCACTTCCCAAGCAGAGACCTATAGGATGGGTGCTGGGGCAATCACTGTTGTTGACAATGCCAATGAAGTCACACTGGGTAGCTTTATTGAGGGTGCTGGGGGCAGGCTGTCCCAACTAGGGAGACTGGGGAGACATCCTATAACACTCAGATCATTAAGCCTGGATATTCTAAGCACCAAGACTCAGGCTGCTGACTGTTCTTTAGAATCAGTGTGTTATGAGGTTTTGTTTTTTTTTGTTTTTTGTTTTTGTTTTTTAATGACTTATGTTAAAGGAACTCTCAGGCTAGGGAGGATGATGTAGTTCGAACTTCTGAGTTCTGGGCACTCCCATTGGGACATTGAAAGTGGAGACAGGAGAATCCCTGATGCTCACAGGCCAGCCTGCCTGGGGTACACAGTAGAACAATGACCTCTCCTTTCCTGCTTGGCACTCGGGCACCTGTATTCACATCCATGGATGCGCGCGCGCGCGCACACACACACACAGACACACACACACACGCAAGTGTGCATATGCACACACCAGGGAAAGCTACCTTTTTTTTCGGAGTAGCTAGAGTTCTGGCTAGGACAGCAAGTGTTTAGAAGAGAACACTTTGTTGGCTCAGGACCACCCAGAGTCACCTTCATTCTGCTGGGGTTCTTTGGTATAGGGATTATATGTGCCTCACAGCTCTGTTCTCCCATTTACCATTTAATCTCCCCCAAACATTTGTTTCTTCATTTGTAAGATGGGAACCCTTGTCATTGAATTGTTTGAGGTTTGAGCAAATATATGAAGGAAGCATCTAGCAAGTCAGGCATGCCAAAGCAGGTTAGTTTTTTATTATCTAAGTGCAGGTAAAAAAAGCAAACAAACAAAATCAAAATATACAAACAAACAAAATACCCCCTTCTTCTTAGGTAAACCTCCAAAAAAGTTGTTAAAAACTTAGAATCTTTCCAGGTGTGGAGGCTTTTGTTGGCTCCCAGAACTTGGGAGGCCTGAAGCAGGAGAATTAGCCTAACTTTGAGGCCACCTGGTCTATATACTGAGTTCCAGACTAGCCTGGGTCCTGTCTAAAGAAGACACACACACACACACACACACACACACACACACACACACACACACACTTTTGATGAAGATGAGGCCTCTGGAATTCTGGGTCTTCTCATTGAGAACCCATTTCTCTTCTTCAACTGTGTTTTCCTCTTTCCTTCTTTTCATCCCTTTCTCAACAATTATCAAATTCTCCTCCCTAAATTCTTACTTGAAAGTAATTTAAGAATATTTCTGAGAACATTTAATTTCCAGTAAGGAATAAAATGTAGAATGCTGCATTTGCAGACTTACTTAACATACAAAATGAATTCTTTTTTAGGCACCTAGAACCTTGTCAGCCATCTTTAGAAATAACTTGTTAATTGGTGGTTGATAAAGCATACAGCGTACTAGCTGTTAAAATGAGGTTTTATCTCCCTGGTTACTTATTTGAAAGGGCAACAAGGAAAACACACACAGGCACCGTTTTCTCAGTCATCCATTGCTTTTATTTTCTTTAATTGTATGTGAGTGTGATGTGTGTATCATGTGTCTTTCTGTGTGTCCTGTGTGTGTCTACATTCACGGGTGTGCAGGTCACACACCACACACAATGTAGGTGAGGTCAGAGGTCACCATTGGGGCCTTCTTTCATCACTCTCCATCATATTGTTTAGAATGGAGTCTCTAACTGAACCTGTAGCTCACTGATTGGCTGGCTCAGCTGGCCGGAGTCTCAAGGATCCTCTTGGCTTGACCCTCTTAGTGTTGCCATTAAAGTCACATGCCATGAGCCCAGCTTTTCACATGTCCGGTGGGGATCTGAGCGCAGGTCTCTGCTGTTATGGAGACCTTACCAACTGAAGCATCCCCTGGGCTCTCACATAGTTAGATTGCATGGGCTAAGATCCAGACACCACAGAGGCAGGGCATGTACAGAGATTACATGGGACTATGGTTAGAGAAAACAACAGAGAAACCCCAGTGCATTGACAACCTGGAGAGAAAGCAAGGAAGACTTGACCCTCAGAGGCTCAGTACTCAGAGCCATAGTCTTCAGAAAGCATACTGCCCCCTGCGGGAAGTAGGAGGCTACACAGCCATACCAGCACCAAATTGATCCTGAGCAGCTGAAGGACTTCCTCTAGGGCTATATGTTTATTGATGGCAGGTGATTGAATCTGTCTAAGTGGATTGTGGTCAGATTAGAAATATTTTTTAAGCAGGAACTTCTCTCAAAGCCTGGGCACAATTATGGAAGCAGAGGCATGATCTATGTGACCTCTGTTTAACCTTGGGACTATTTACGATTTTAAACATTTTCACTGCCTAGGTGAGTAGGGGAAACATCTCCTGTTTCCACACTTACATTCTCCATTATACTAATTGCAGGAAGAAGGCTTCTAAAATCCACCATTAAAGCACTAAAGGAACGCTATCCATGACATGCAGTCAGTCCTACACAGAGCCTAAGTAAAATTGAGTTACGGGCTCAGTGGATTGTAGCCTCTATTTGAAGCAGTCAGCCTGTGATCATGGAAGAAATGCTCTGAGAGCATACATCTTTTATTTTCTTTCCTCCTAGGCACTAAAGCTGTTTCTGCAGTTTTGTTTTATTTGGTAACTATGCTGTGATTAAATATAGTTTGTGGGCAAAATTATTATAAGTTGGCATTTATGCTTTTTATGGTTTTGTATTAAGAAACATTAGTTAAAAACATTCACAGAGACTCCATTAAGGATGGATCCCTTCCTTCCTCAGAGCCCACTCAGCAGGCTTTCCCCATGCCCCAGTCTGAAAACCACAGATGCAGTGCAGGCAGGATGCAGGTTCAAGGAGGAATGTAGGAACATGGGGGTGGGGAGCAGGGAGGTCCAGCTGCAACAGTCTGATAGCAACATATCTTAAAGGCCTATGCTCCCTTAAGTATTGTGAAAAATGCTCATTAGTTTTGCCCAGGCAGATATTATGGGATGGAATGAATGAAATGCTAGGGGAAGTTACCCCTCAAGCAGAGCATATATACAACAATAACATTGCAGAATTTAAGTTGAGACCTGATCCCCTCACTTCCCATTCTCCTCCCCCCTTTTCTTCCTTTTTCCATCTCTTCTCCTCATCCCTTCCCATTTCCCTCCTTTTTACCTCTTTCCTCCCCTTCTTCCTGTTTCCACTACTTTTCTTCCCTTCCCATCACTTCTCACCCTTCCTTTTGTCTATTTTAGTCAATAAAACATCATTGTTTTATATGCACTTATGTACATGGCTATGAGATGTACAAGAAGTCATAATTGCCCAAGCCTAACTAGAGATTTAGAGTGGTGTCTCAGTGGGAAGTGTACACAATATCTCATTACAGTTTCAGGCATTTCCTTTGTGGCTGTGTGAACTGGGGGAGACACAGGCCTTCTGGTCAGGTCACCAAAATGAGACAAAGCAAGGACATTTGAACCAGATGATTCCTGTTGCCCTCAGAGAGGGCACAGGTGAAGGACAGAGACACTTTAATAATTTTGCATTCTGTAAAGAAAACTCAATGCTTGGGAGCAGAAATGTCTTTCAGGGCTTTTAGATGAAGCTCCTTTCCTATGTGAGGCTCAGCTATCATGTGCTTATCAAGGTCACCCCACAACACAAACCACAGCCACTGTGTTACCTCCAGTAGTCTGAGTTAGCCATGTTATTGATCTACTGCTAGGAAGTTGAATAATGCATAAGCACTGATGGGAATTGTAAGCCTTGGCTCTCATAATCACTGGCATGTATGTATATATATATATATTATATGGCATATGACATCATCTGGCACTCTTTCATATTCTACCAACACACTATTAGATACATGATGGGCCCTATGAAGGACAAAAAGAAAAGTGGGATGATATTCTTCTGATCTTATTTTGAAAAAAATATTTTATGTATATGCACATGTGTTTGGGGATTATATTCTAGTACATTATAAATATTTGTCCATCCTACTGACTTAATAAAATGCTGATTGGCCAGAAGGCAGATAGGAAGTGTGGCAGGGCTACTAGACTAAGAAAACTCCGGGAAGAGGAAGAGTCAGAGAGAGATGCCAGCAGACACAGAGGAAAGAAGTCGAAATGCTGCTCTGAGAAAAGGTACTAAGCCATATGGCTAATCATAGGTTAGTTTAAGAGTTCAAGTTAGCAAGTTATATTACTGAGTCATAGGATGATCAGCATGTAATTAATGTAAGCATCTATGCAAATATTTGGGGCTAACAAGCAGCAGTGCTATAAGTGGTTCCGAACCTCGGGTCTAGGCTGGAAAGCCCAGGCCAGAAACAACTTACTACACATGTGCACAGCCATGCATAAACCCATGGAAGCCTCAGATAGCCCTGAATGTCCATTATCACTCTCCACATTATTTTTTTTTTTGTATCACCATTTTTTATTTTTATTTATTTTTTTGTTTTGTTTTTTTTTTTTAAATTTATTTTTATTTTTTGACATTTCCCAGAGGTCTATTATAGAACAAAGGTTAATATCACAAAGCAATCTAAGATATTATATCAATTCTTCATTTGCTCAATGTCAGGCTGGTAACTTTGAGACATGTTTCTGTCTCCGATTGTTTCCTCAAGAAATGCTTCGTTACCCCAAAAATGTAACTTATATTTGTCCAGAGTTTGGCTGTGAATGGGGGAAGGGGGGCTAGGGAGAGCTATAGAGAGCTAAGGGGCAAAGAGGTGTGCTCTGTGTGTGTGTGTGTGTGTGTGTGTGTGTGTGTGTGTGCATGCATGTGCGTGTGCATGTAGAAGGAGCTGTGTGTAGATATGTATGGATAGAACAGAGGCAGAGCAGCAGCTGTACAAAGATGTCCACATTATTTTTAAGATAGGGTCTTTCAAAGAACCTGGAGGCCAGCAGTTGATTCTAATGGCTGACCAATGAGACCCTGAGATTGTGTCTCCCAAGGATTCATTTGGCAGGCACTGTTGTCACACTTGGGTCTCTCATATGCTGTTGGGGATCTGAATTTAGGGCCCCAGGCTTACTTGAAAAGCACTTTCCCCATGGATCCACCCACATAACTCCTAGATTGTCTTATTTTCTAACTGGGAGACCAGGACTCAGGGCTTGGAGGTAGTTGGGGCTGTTAGAGTATTGTGGTGTTTAAAGAGAACTTTGGAGACCTGCTAAATTCTCTGTGCATCCAGAAAATGATACCCCTAAGTTCTCATGCCATCTCTAGGTCCCATTCATGGTTTTCTCCTTGTTTTCATGCATTCAGGCCTTCTCAATATGAATGAGCAGCAATTTTCATTCATCACTTAAATCTAATTTTAAAGCCTTTCATTTGTGTTCAGCTTACACTGTATACTTTGCTTTCAGGAGTCACACAGAGTAAGGCTTCAGTTTTGTGTGGCATCTATGGCACCGTGAGAGTAAGAACAGTTAACGTGTCACCCTGTTTCCTGCTTTACACCAGGCTCAGGTAGTGACCTAAATCATATGGAACCTCACAGGCTGTCACTCAGCTTTCCTGTCGACCACATTCCTGGTGCCTGAAGCAATGTCCTTAAAATGAAGGAAGTAAAACCAGCCAACTGCTGTTCGTGTAGACCCAAGAATCCTTCAGTTGCTTTAGAAAAACAAATGTTTGAAAGAAGGTGAGTCCCAGGTCTGAAGATGTCTGAGGTTGAGTGGATCCACAGAGAACTAACCAAGGCATTCAGAATCAGAAAAATATAATGGGCTCTTCAGGAGGGAGATGACTGACAGGTCATTGCCTGCAGGCCATGTGATCTGGCCTGAGGAAAGGAACTCACCCTTTTCTTCCCCTCTTAGCTGTGGCTCACTTCTCAAAGTGCTGACTGGAGCCAAGTTCAAGTTTTACTTCCTGCAAACCAATTACACATTTCAGGAAATTGAGAAGCTGTCTGTACAGGTAAAAATATTATTGTAAAAAATGGACAGAAGAGTGGCAGGTCCTGTTCTCTGCCACGTACCAGGCCAGTGTTTTTGTATTTGCTCCCTTCACACAGGCTGGGCATTAGTGTGTTGTCACTAGTTTACAGAGGAAGGGGCCAAGGTGAGGCTACAAAAACTACTCCCCAGTGCAGAACAAAGAAACTGCAAAACCAGACTCTGGGTTCCCATTCTTTTGATGCTCAAGGTCTTAATCTTCTCTGGTTCAGGCTTTAGCCTTCCCACTTTGTCCTCTGTAGGACCCTGTACCAGGCTTTGTCCAGCTTGCTGAATGAGTTACTAAACACCATATATAGCATTGCATATATATTACCATCCTCCCAAAACCCTGAGCAAAGCTCATTCATAGTTTACAGATGGAGAAGCTGAGAGGTCAGGCTGTATTAAAAGGGGTGAAGCAGAGATTCATTTCCTGGGTTGTCACTCTCTAAGGTGCATGCTGACTTTTAGGTTTTAAATATTCTAAATGCAATGAAATTAAGAGCTGTTCCAGATGCAGTGAGCTTTCTATATTAAGTTTGCCTCTCTCTCTCTCTCTCTCTCTCTCTCTCTCTCTCTCTCTCTCTCTCTCTCTCTCTCTGTGTGTGTGTGTGTGCCTACCTGTATTCAAGTTCATGTGTGTACACTTGGAGCCCAGATGCTGACACAGGATGTCTTCAGTTCCTTTCTACTTTAATTGAGGCAGAGCATCTAGCTGAACCCAGAGCTCTCTGATCCATCTAGTCAAGCTGGTCAGCTTGCTCAGCCATTCCTTGTTTCAGTCTTCCAGATGCTGCAGTTACAGGTGGGGCACCACACCTGTCTGGCTTTTTTATTTATTTACTCTATTATTATTTTTTAACAGAGGTGTCTGTACTCATTCCTTCTGCTTGTGTGGCAAGGCCTTTATCATTTGAGGCATATACCCAGACCCACCATGGTATTTCTTGGGGGCTCTAAGTGTTATGGTCATATAATTGTCAGGAAGTCAATTGGGTACAAGCTGCCATCCTGTCTATGCTTTATCTATTTTACCATCAAGTAGCAGCAAAATAATTTCTAGCTGTTTCTATCTAAGACCAATGTAGAACTAACATAAATAAATTCTTCACAAATGCAAAGATAGATGACTTAGCAGTTGAGAGTTCTGGATGCTTTCATAGAGGATGTAGATTCAGTTTCCAGCACCCATATGGTGACTCATATCTGTAACTCCAGTTCCAGGGCATCTGGTATCATCTTCTGGCCTCCTTCTCCACTGAATGCAGGTGGTACATTGACATACATGCAGAAAAACACATCTATACAGATTAAAAATAAAGAAGAAATCTGCCAATGAATGGATTCAACAAAAACATGCCGAATGGTACCAGAGCACAGGGGCATGCAAGTTTTCATGTTTTCTAAGTGAATTCCTTCTCTCCCTCCTGACCTGAGCACCACACAGTCAGCTGTTAAAATCTCAGGCTGTGTAGTTTTGCAGTAGAATTATTTAATTCAATTTTCATTTTGTCAAGATCTACTTCCTAGGATTTCATGATGTCTCTGGCACTGGATTTAGATGATAAAGACACATAGCTTTGCAAGGCTCAGCCTGATCTTGAGGGTCTCATAGGTTGCAGAGGAAACAGGTATCTAGCATTAAGATTATGAAGGAAGTATTTTTGGAATGTCCCTCATAACTCACAGAACCAAGTCCAAGGAGCTGGTATACATAGCCAATCAGATATGGTGCTGGAATTTTCTCTTGACTCTGATGCCCAGACTTTCGGTTAACATCTCTGTAAGGTGGTATGCTTCCTAAGTTGCTCGATGACAATAGTAGGCAGCAGTTACTCCTAAACAGCACTTGGACTGTGTGGAAGGGACTAAAAATATGTTTTAAGTGCTTAATGGAGACACCCAAAACAAAAACAAAAACAAAACCCAGAAGTACAAAACCAAGGTTCAAAACAACCTTTCCCATAAAACTGGCCAAAGATGACAGCCATTTGTTAGTGCTAGAAATAGAGAGCTGGCTTTGAAATAAAGCTCCTGATGACTTTTAAAAAGCTGAAGGGGTGCACATGATTTCAGACTGAGTACATATGTATAAACTTTATTAATATGTTAAATGAACTATGCTCCACAAAGCAAATATCTCATGTTTTATCTCGTGTAGAAACTGGAGGAGAAGAAGGACATGAAAACAAAGAGGGGTTTTTATGGATGTGGAAAGGGAAGGAGAGAGGGCAAAAGACAGGATATAATAATAGAGGGAATTAATGTGATATTATGTGTATAATGTGTATTACATGTGTATTATATGCCTGTATGGGCATATAATCAAACTCCTTACTTTGTATATATACATACGTACATGCATACATACATACACTGGTACACACTAATAGACATGTATATGTATATTTGGTTTTTCGAGATAGGGTTTCTCTGTGTAAGAGTCCTGGCTGTCCTGGTCTAGCTCTGTAGACTAGGATGACCTCAAACTCACAGAGATATGCCTGCCTCTATCTCCCAAATGCTGAGATTAAAGACATTTGCCATCACTTCCTGACTATACTTGTATATGTTAACAAAGCATTTAAATTTGTAACATTTTAAGCTTAAAAATATATGTTTGTGTATAATCATTCATGTGTGTGGCATGTATGTGGAGGCCAGACGTCTAAATTTGGTGTTTCCCTCAGTTCCTTTCCATTTTACTTTTGAGACAGGGTTTTTATGACTAAACATGGAGCTCACCAGTTCAACCTGACTGAATGGCTCACAAGCCCCATGGATTTTTCTGTCTCTACCTTCCTAGTACTGAGATTATAGGCTTGTAGCATCACACCTGGATTTTTTACAGGATTGAAAATTCTGGGGGATTAAACTGAGGTCCTCACGCTCACATGACAAACATTTTACAACATAAATCGTATCTACCATCCAACATTAAACCCTTACGTTTGAAATTACCAGCCAATATAATTAGTTTGTTTATTAATTTGTACTTTGTGTGTGTGGTGTGTGAAGAAACAGTTTAGGAAGCTGATTGAAATGGAGGCTGGTGACTGCTGAGGTAGAGATGGGGTTGGGGAGAGCGTTCTAGAGGGCAGAGTTCCTGAAGAAAAGTAGCAATTAAGAAGTCTCACATTTAGGGCTAGGCATGTAGCTTAGTGGCACAGTGCATGGCATGTGAGAATGAGATAGCACAGGGAATACAGACAACTAATGTCAGCTTAGCTGTAGGTGAACAGCAAGAGGGCAGAGAAGCCGGAGGAGCTTCAGGAAGAGCTGCAGAGTGTATCTCTGGGGTTAGAAAGACCGAGTTGATGGGGTTGGCCTCTCTCTTGTAGTCATCCTTTTTATTGGATAGTTCATTGTGCGTTTCTTCAAATGTCATCTCCAAACAGCCATCCCTATAGCCATGTTTTCTGATAACCTCTTGCTTCTCAGCTTGACATTGCCTATCCATGTTAGGGATTCTTTTTACTATTGACCACTTCACCAGAGTATAGTTCTGTGAAGATCTAGACACAACCACTCTTGTATCTGTAACACTCCAAATGCCGGGCATATCATTTGTGTTTGACTCTGCAAAAGAGATGATCGAGTTCTCATTGAGGTCTTTTAAACCAAGCAATGACAGTGTTGAATTCATGGACCCTTGTGCTGGTGACTGCATGGAAATTATTTAAGGATGACAAGATGGCAGTTAAAGCAGGGCAGGTGGGGCAGTTAGGGGGTGGCTTTAGTAGTGTGGGTTAACTGTATCTGGGACTGAAATAGAACGTAGTGGAAGGAGAGAGGGAGGTTGGCTTTAAGGGCTTTCCAATAGGTGCTGATGGTGTGAGACATACAGGACATCTGCCTGCCATGATTATGTGTGATCTCCACCTCTGATGCTGGGGTAAGGAGCAGTTCACAAGAACAGTGCGTCTGTTCTTTAAGGTGAAGACTTAAAACCATGTAGAAATTTTTACCATCACATTTGTATTGAAGTCTGACTCTAGGTGAGGAATGAACTTGACAAGCAGCAGACTGGACATGGCATAGGTGGATTGAAGCTTTGATGAGGGGTTCTAGTCTATAGGTGCATGGGCTTTTGAAGGGAGCCGAAGAGGAATACCTCAAGGTAGAAATGAAAAGGCAGGAAGGTTTCAGCCTTTGACCCAGACACCCCACTGTGAGGGAGTGGAGATGGCCAGGGAGGCAGGCAGTCTACCTGGTGGAGACAGCTAGGGTTTACTGTATTTCACATTCATGTGATAGTGCCTTGTTGTTTCCATGATTGTGTCATGGGATAATTCTTGGTCAAATGACTTCTATTTAGAGGAGCCAGAAAGATGTTCCTAGTCTTATTCCAGGGATTCCATCAGTTCTCATTTAATGGAATCATGGGAAACAAGCAAATGTGACCCCAACACTCTATGACCCACCTACTGGAACCCCACCCCACTGCTTACCCTTAGCTCTCATTGCTCTTCCAGAAAGGACAACAAACAGGTCAGCCAACATGTGGACTATAATCTCTGCTATTTTAACTTTTTAAAGACTCCTTGTAACATTGGCAAGCAAACTAGAGCTCTGTAAGTTACTCTTTTGGTTGCAAAACACACAGGCACTTTCTCCTGACTAGAATATTGTTTTTCCATACACAAATGACTTTTCTTTGCAAAATGTGCTTAGGGCAAATGTCCAATAGCAAACAAATTCCCATGCTTTTGTACCCACTGTTTTTCCCCACGAAGGTAAATCATTTAACACAAAAGCCAAGGAAACTTAGGGGATTTCTCAAACTCTCCCTGCCAGTCTGGTTCCAACATATTTATTAGCAGAATGACATTTATCTAAGGTTAACTTGGTCCCATTAAACAATCACAGAAACATGGTATTTCTTAGATTAAAAAAAAGTATTATATATTTTGGTTTTTCTCAAGGCCAAATTTTTCATCCTAATAGACTACACTGTGATCTTTTATGTTAGCCAATGATTTTTTTTTTAGTTCAACAAAAATGGAGCAGATCTTTATTTTAGGGTTGGAATCAGCTATTATAATTTCTACCATGTACAACTAGAGAAGGGTCTTGATTTATCATTTGCTATTATGTAATCGAGCACTTAATTCAAGTCCATAGTGAGTTGCGGTGGGACAGTAATGCACTTGAGAAGACACTGGCTGTTTTCCTAGTTTTGACTGTGGTCACAGCCATGGTCCCTTTGTATTTAGTTTATAGATTTCTTGCTTGTGGTCATGAAGATCCAGGACTCCTGAGAGATGATCCTTTCAAGTATGATCTTGTATCATCCTTCATTTTTATTCTAAGTAAAGAGTTGAATTTATACTAAGTGATCACTCAGGGATAGATTTGCATTTCAAAATAGTGTGTGAGTCAAGACAAGCCTAACATGTGCTCCTCCAAAAAGCATTTGTCTACTCAGATTTTTAATCCAAGAACAATTTTCTCCTTGAAATGAGTATTCCGTGAAGAAGTCCAACTTCTGAATGAATGGTATGACTTAATAATAATAATGTTATGTTTTTTAGTTACCTCTTAAAGTTTTCTCTTTGCATATATACAATTATCACATAATGATACTACTTCCTGAAACAATATGGGGCTGGTGATATGGCTCAGTAGATAATAGTGGTTGCTTCTCAAGTGTGATGACATAAACTTGATCCCAGAAACTCAATTAAAAGTGAAAGAAAAGAACGAAGTCCACAGACTCAGGTCTCTAATGAATGCTGAACTCTGACTGTCATTGTACATGCACATGTGCAGTAGTAATAAAAAGTAAACTACAAAAAAGAAAAGGAAACAATTTCCTCTCCTACCATGCCCTATGGTGACATTACCAGGAAGTGTTTGATTTAAGAGTGACATTTCTGACAAAGCCATAACAAGGAAGCCAGATGCCAGCACCATAGTAGGAACTGTCCACTATCTTCACATAAGAAGGGACCAGTGATGGACCATTGATATTTCCATTGTGCTGACCTTTGATGAATATATTTGATCCTGTTTTTCATTGACTATAATAAAATTTAGTCTTAACAATATTTAAAGTGGATGACTACATATTCTCTATAAATTGGGAAATAAGAGTGTGTTTACATTCCTAAAATGATCTTTTTCAAATACTTGATGAGTATAGAAGATACTTTCTAAAAGGTTCATGAGCTGCAGAGAATGTTTAGGCTCCATAATTTGAACTTGCAGTTGGCTTTAGTGAGCAATCATTATGTGCTATCCAATGTGACCCAAATGGCAACTCTCTGAACGGAGAGGTTTCCAGAACTCTATGGTTTCTCAGAATACTCGCAGACCTCATCTCATTTGCATGGACTGGGTATCAGCATGTTGATGATGTCCTTGTACTTTGGCAATGGTTAATGACTGATTATGGAGTGATGTCCATTTTCAACTCTGCTAACTGATAGATTTTGGTTTCTATTGGACATAAAGGTATGGTAACACCTGTATTGGTGTGAAAAAACCCTCCTCATTGTTTGTTGACTCAACTGTGGTCTAATTAGAACTTTTTAATCTAGGGTAGGGATTTCTAATAATAATATGAACCTTAAAAAGAGCATGGTTCTTAAGATAGGTTTATTTACTTCCAGAATAATTTAAGAGATAGTTTTATGTTTTTCTAGTATAGTGACTCTTATTTAGGACTCATATAAAAACAAAACAAAACAAAAACCCCACTCTTGCCTTATATAGAGGCTCAGTTTCAGAAACTCCATAGTCTCATGAGATAGGCATTGGCTGGATTGGGATTTCCAGGTTCAGGTGGTCGTTAATAGATATAGAGATGTGTGGAAGGAAGGGCAGCTTATCCTACTCAATTTACTTGTTTATGAAAATGATAACTTATTTGCAATCTTTGTTTTATAATTGTGAGATCATGATTTATGAATAAAAGAGAATGAAATTAGAGTGAGCTTTATGTTGATTGTGACTCTCTCTGTGGATAGTATGGGATGGAGAGAATATGTTTTTCCTTTTAGTGCCTGAAAATGACATCACCTGACTTTTCTTTATGGATGCCCAGATTCAGCAACTGGCAGTCACCCCGGCATTTTGTCATTCTTCAGGGCTGTGATCATTCAGGGACCCCATTTCATTTTTTCCATCCTTCTTTTGGGGGCTGGGGTGGGGGCAGACCTGGGAAGGAAAGAGTTCCCCGTGTGTTCATGAATTGTCATATCCTACTGATTAAGTAAGACCACACACCCTATTGTTTTGATACTTGTGGGATAGCGTAAGCGTCTTGCTGTGGCATTCTGATGTGAGCTGCCAAACAGTGAGGATCTGGTAACTGGTGCTTACTGCATGGAACAAATTGAACAGAGTATTCTAGCAAGCATATCCAAAATTGGTTTTTCTTTATGGTGGCTGTTAAGATTTAAAATAGAACATCTCAGCTTTTCCATAGATGTGCTTGCTTACCAAAGAGTCTGTATTTAAATGCATTTCTTTCTCACATTCAATTTCCCCTTTTACATGATCAAGAGTCTAGAATGAAAACACTGCTCTTTAGCCAGCTGTGTGGGTATAGGAGGCTGTGATCAGTGTTCTCAGTTACATCCAATCTTGTGTTTCTGAATAATGAATGGGATAGGATATTAGCTCAGAGGCAAACTCATTACTATGCTTAGAAGAAAAATAACAACACACCCTAAACCCCAATCTTTCTATGCAAACACTACAAACTTAAACTCTAGATCCCTAGACAATTTTGCAAGGAGTTGGCTTCTTGCTTCTTTGCAGTTCTTCCTCTGTGGTCCCAAACATTCCTCATGTGCAAACAGCCTGAGTGACTGTTTGCTTCAAGAAACGGAACTCTAATAACAAATGGTTAAAACAATTCAGAATTATTGTGCATCACATTTACATTTTTGCCAAGCAAAGCAGGCTTCCCCCACATCTTTCTGTGGTTTCGAACTCCCAGTCTGTAGATCGTTTGATTTACCCTCCATGCTTTGGTTGATTAATTTGCCTGAGTTTTGTTTTGAGAAGGTACAGAACACAAAGGTTGGCTGTGCTGTTCAGCCTAGACATTGGCCACACCATCACTCCTCATTGTTCCTGGGGCTGAATGGTGCTTTTTTTTTCCCCCTTGAGCTTCATTTTTCTTTATCTTCCTCCAGACTTTCCCTACTAAATGCTATTATGTAAGCACAGAAGACTCGGTAAAGAACAGCGCTTGCCTAGACTTTTACTTTCTATGCTCTATATTTGATTATAAAGAAAATGACCCCCCATCTCTATTCTCCCTGGCAAGCCCACTTTCTGGGAATACATCTTCCAGATTCTAGGGCTGCCTTCCTGTGAGACAGACAATCCTTCCACGGCTTATGTGGATCATGGCCCCATTTAGCATGACAATACATTTATAGAAGGGCCTCCCTTGAATTTAAAGCAATTGAAAAACAATTTATGTCCAAAGACATGCTTTTAGAATCACATTATTCCAACACAAAACACTAAGTAAAATGCCTTTTCTGTGTTCAGCTCATTTTAAAAAATTAATTAAAGAGCTTTTAAAAATTTATTTTACATACAACCACAGATCCTGCTCTCTCATCCCACCTCCTGTTCACCTCTTTCTTAATCCACCTTTATTGCATTCCCCAGTTTGTTTTTTCAACCATGCCAGGTTTTCCTAAACTGTCTATGTAAGCTGGGTACCATTTTCTACTTCTCTCTTCTGCTTTCTGGTTCAGTTAGTAATCAGTTCAGCCAATTTGTTCTTTCCCATTGTCTGCCAGTGCTTTGCCTTCTTTTGTTGGGAAGAAAGCCTTTAAAGCTGTACCTGTAGGGCAGAAATCCTTTCTTCGAAAGAAGTGAATGTGGGGAAGATAGGAAAAATGCCAAGTGTGTTAATTGTGTGTGTATATGGTAGGTATACGCACTCTTAGCTCTGTCAGATGCAGTAGCTGGACATTGGATCACTGTGGGGTTATCAGATCACTGAGCACACCCGAAATTCAGAGAGACAAACAGGACTCTCTCTGAAGTGTGCTTTGTCCTCCCCCCCCTTTGTCAATTTCCCTTTGATCTCTTGGGTCATCTTCCCAGGTTTCTCAATCTGCCTACACTACTCTCTGTGGCATAATGGAAAAGAAGCCACAGTGACTTCCCAGCTGGTCAAGGACATTCCAGCATGGTAAGAGTCCTTTGTTACAGTTTCTCTCTGATGCAAAGACCATAATTTCATCCTTCTGGGCTTGAAGGCCTTTAGTTGCTTGCTGTTGCTCCCCGGATAGCACCCACAACCATCAGCCATTGTAGAAGACCGACATAGATCCCTTCTACCTCTGCCTCAGAGCCCTATGGTATAATACTCTCTCTGGCTGCATACATTTTCTTCTAGCCTATGATTACTCACATCAGACTTCCCACATCTTGTTGCCTCTGGTAAAATGTTCTTCCCCAATCACTGTCCTGGACAGTTCTATGTCAACTTGATATAAGCTTGAGTCACTGGAAAGAAGCCTATAAGGAATTTATTTAATTAGTGACTGATGTGGGAAGGTCCAGCCCATTGTGGGCAGGGCCATCTGGAGCTAGGTGGTCCTGGGTGCTCTAAGAAAGCAGGGTGATTATCTTGCTGTTGTCCTGTGTTGTGAAAATCCTGCAGCTTTGGGTCCGCAGGACTGGTGCCTTCACCTGCTTCAGTAGATTATAGATGGGGTGAATATTAAGTGGCCCAACATATAACCCTGGTAGTGTGACTCACTACAGCTTCCATGATGAGATCCTCCCCTTTTTTTCTCTTTAAGTTTTATTGGAGGAACAGCCAGCTGCAAGGGCAGAGGGTAGATACACAAGAACAGGAAATGAATGGGCTCAAGATGCCTGATGTGAAGGACACAAAGAATAAATGAAAAGAAAGTTTCAAAAAAAGCAGGTTGAGCAAGCCATGATGAGCAAGCCAGTGGGCAGCACTCTTCCATGGCCTTTGCATCAGCTCCTGCTCCAGGTTCCTGCTTTGAATTCCTGCCCTGACTTTCCTCTGTAATGGACTGTTACTGGAAGTGGAAGATAAAGTAAACCCTTTCCTCCCCAAGTTGCTTCTGGCCATGGTGTTTCATCACAGCAATAGAAACCCCAGCTAAGACACTAACCTTGCCTAACAGAGTCAACTCCTTTTATAGTTCTCATTTTTGTGTTTACATTATTTCCTCTAGGAATCCCTCTCTGAAGTAAGCTAGGTGATCCTGCAGTACATTCTCTCAGTTATTTTCCACTGTTCTCTGCTCATCTTAAAGTGTCAGCCTGGATGATTTGCTCAGTGTGACTTTCCTGCATGTTGAATGTGGACACTGACACTTGATGAAGAGCCACCATGCACAGTGTTAACCAAGCCCCAAAGGACATCTATTAGCTAGTAAGATCCCTGCCTCCATCTCTGTTGAGAAGTTGTAAAGCTGTAGCTCTGACATTCACACTCATCCAGCATTCTACTGCCCTTTTCATTGTTAGTCATGATGATCATAAACCTGACTCTCATCTTTTATTAAGTGGCAAGCCTTATCTTGAGTGATTTATATGAATTATCATATTTCTTTTAAACCTAAATACTTCTTGTTTTGTAGATTGTAAGGTAGGTGATACACACACACACACACACACATTTTTTTTCTTTTATTGGACAAGGATTTCAGGCCTAAGTGAGTCACAAAGCAAATAATGGAGGCAGCCCTCAAGCCCAGGCCTTTTGGCTTCTCTTCTGCTAACGTGGCTCTGATGAACTGAATTGGATGCTATAACATGGGTCATTATGATGAACTGAATGACAGTTTTAGAATCTCATCCTCATGCCGACTTTTTATTTGCTCCTTTGAGCAATGCTGTTAGATCAGATGAGATGGGTTTTGCCTTCTGTCTTCAACTGTTAGTAAAATTTAAGGGCAAACCCATGAAATAATGTTAGAAGTTAGACAGCTAATGAGAAGAAAATGACATTAGGCTAAGTTATCCCTACCAGTCAAACACTTTCTCTGGCTCGCTGTGGACTTGTAGTAACTTGACAATGTGGTTAAGTCACTCAGCTTCTTCTGGCTTCAGCATCACCTACTTTCTCCATCCGTGTTACTGTCAATCAGCCCAGACTTTCTGCTATTTGTTCAATATACACAACATATACTTAGACCTCACTACGTACTCTGTTTTGATACCCAGGCAAAAGCAGTCAGATGGACAGGTAGATCTTTTAAAATCAAGAAGCTTTGCCTGGACTAAGTTATTCAGGTGAGACTTGTTATCCATGGTGAAGAAGTGGGGGAACTGTAGGATTTCTGTCTTCTGACACTCAGGGCCTGGATGCTGGAGAGGTTGGTTGTTCATTCCATGCCTTGCAATTTGCAACTTATTTATTTTGATAGTGGTACACTAGAGAGTGACAAATGAATAATAATTGTGTGGAAACACAGAGTGCAAATAGCCTGTTTCTTTGGGCCATAATTGAAACATCCCAAGTTCTCAGACACATTAATAGACAACATCTGCTAAAATCAGGAGAATGAGTGAAAAACAGGATATGAGGCTTTCGGATTAGAGTGAAGAGTGTCCAGCTTGGACTAGGCTCCCATGACTTGGGTAACTGAGGCCAAGCGACTTGGTTAAGAAAAGTAAAAACAACTGAAATTAAACTATTGAACTGGAACAGAATTATTTTGTTCATTTTTCATCAGTTTCTGTTAGCTGAACAGATAATAGAGAGAGACATAAAATGCTTTTGAATCAAACATAAGGGTCGATTCAAAAGTTTAGTCTCCAGGGAAATAGGCTGGCAGAGCTAGCCTATAATTCTTATTTCCTTTGGTCATTATGTTTGAAATTTCAAAACACAACCATAAAAAATCATGACATCCTTTCTACAGTCTTTACATGACTTTTAAATAAATAGATTTGATGGTTTTGATGGCATCAATTTGACTCTTCACTATTGTTCACACTTACCCTATAATCATGCCCCCTACACAATATCATTCCTAGCTATTGTTCCCTGTTACACTCTGAAAATGTCTTCTCATCAATGATACCTTTGGAGTCCTTGAGAGTGTTTCATGGTATTTTGTATAAACATGCCAAACTCTATCTTATTTAAAGTAATTGAATAGAAATCACAAGGACCCTGGGAGCCAAGGAAGGTGCAGAGTGAGATCCTAGGACCAAGAGGAAGTGAAAACTACTTTATCACATAGAACAGTGTTCAGAGCTTGGCCACTGTGCTTACACCAGACAAATTGTTTGAGTGATATCTTCTCAGCTTCAACATCAAAATGACTTTGCTTCAAAAGAACAAGTTGCAGCTTATCCAGGCTGGAGCAGGAAAGTGAGGTAGACAGCGAAGGCTTTACTCAAAGCCTTTGAAAAGTAGCATATAAACAAAACAAGTTGGCAAAGAGTGAAGTTGGGGAAATTCCCACCAAAGATTAACAAAACTGTCTGAAGTTACTGGTACAGGCCAACAGTACCCCGGAACGCCCCATTAGATTGTTTTATCACACCTTGGTTCACTATAATACTAAATCACCTACCTTAGTGTAGAGATTTAAGGTGCTAATGAGACATGTAATTTGAGACAAAGCCATGTAATAGAACATATGCAACACTACCTGTGGTGTGGAGCTGATCATGGACACAAAGCCCAGGTCATTGTTCAAGGCAGCTGTTTGAGCTACTGGCCTTTCTCTTTGCTCAGCCTTTCTTCCCATGGAAGTGTATTCTTTCTTAAATTCTCTCACTTTTCTTGCTACTCTCTGCCTCATATTTTCCAATTCTTTGTCCCAAGACACAAGAATCTGGACCTCCTCCAGGCGTGTCCACCCAATTCACATATCAACTGGTAGCAAAGGGGCAGCAATTTAATTTTTTTCTGTTTAGTTTTGTGGATTGGGTGGTTTCTGTGGCCACTACTTAATCATGACATTGTATTGTGACTTATACTTTAGATGGTAAGTCAATGACTTAACATGCTCATTCTCCAGAAAAATCTTTATTCATAAAATTCAGGCAGTGGGCTAGAGCTGGGTCATAGTGTGATGATCTCTGGCTTATGCTGCACATTACATAAGCATTCAGTGGAGCAACTTTTCTTTCTAGATTCGGAACTTGGTTCAGTAATTAAATTTTGGAGTTGGGCATGCTGATTTAAAATTCTACATATCAAACTGTGGTAAAATAGTTGAATTTTCATAACAAATGATGAAACCTGTAAGGTTACTAGAGATAGGTGGCCATGTTGTCCTGTGGCTTAAAAAAAAAAAAGTAATAGAATCCTACAATGAGAGAAAAATACTCTAAAGATGGCTACTTGTGGCTGACCCTAAGTTCCCAGACCATCATCTCTCTTCTCTTGCAAAACCGGTGTGTTTAAACAGTAGACAAGATGAAAGCTTCCCTCTGAGGAAAGTACCACGAGCTTTCATTCTATATCTATCATGGCAACGGACCCTGAGATGGTTGGGAACTCTTACGTCCCATACCAAAAACCTCCAAGACACTTCTCTTTTAAAAATGGGGACACATTAAGATTTTATTTTCTTAGTTTCAGACTTGTGTAAAAATCTTTCTGTGTAACAGAGAACAGGCAGTAGAGGTAATTTTTGGTTCAGGTTTTCTATCTCCTTTAGAAAAGGAGCCTTAAATGTATTCCAGAGACAAATTTGCATCTCTTTTGTCTTTTAACATGGCCATAGGCTTGCTGGGGGAGGAAATAGCCCTCACCCAGTTGGGTCTAATTGTTAATAAATTAATTTTCCTTTATTATTTTTGTTCTTTTTTTTTTTTTGAATACAGGATAGGTTTATGGACTGAAGTGTCCAGTAACACAATGTCTTAACTTTGAATGGAATTTAATATGAAGCAAGCTGATTTTGGAGACCATTCAAGAACAAACAGGTCCTTAAGGCTCATTACTACCTCATCATTACTTACTAGAGTGATGTTTCTCAGAAAGCATGAAGTTTAAGGGTATTTTGTGAAAGCAGTGTCCAATGTTGAGAGCTACTTTCTCCGAGGTCTACAATGTGAGAACACTGTTTTTCTTTGGAATGTTTTGTATCTGAGACCCTGCTTCTGGTCTTAGCTGTTTGTTTTCCACCCATACAGGTGGAAATAGAGTCATTTCCCTACTCCTCATAGCTGAGTGCTCACCTCTATTTTGTTTTGCACTTAAGGAAAAAATTAACTTTGCCCATTGCTCTCCTAGACTTCTACAATGGGGCTTGGCCTCTTGATGCTTTCAGAGAGATTGGTAACTAATTAAGCCAGTCCAGCTGAGTGCTTTTTGAAGCAGGTGCACTTGAGTCTATAATGTTATCAAAGCCTTGTTCAAAATTAGTAGCAACTTGCCCTAGAGAGGAATACACATTGGAAAACAGTGGAAAATGAGACTTTTTAAAAAAATTTTCTTTTTGTTTCTTTTATCTCCTTCTATGATTCGATGGCACTTGGAGACATGTACTCATTCTGCATCATTAATCAATCATGCTGTTTATTTTCGAGGAAGGAATGATTATATAGGCCATTGGATGTAACTACAGATCATTTATTTTGCAGGTCATAGACATCCATGGAGTTGTGAAGGTCTTTACTAATATTTCAGGTTGGAAGTGGAGGCCCACAGGCTTCCTTAAATTCTCTGAAATGTGTGTACTGAAGCCAGAATGTTGAATCAGTATGTGAGACTATAAGCTGTGTGTCTGGTTGTGGCTCCTAAGGCTTTCTAAGAGTATCACATCATGTGCTTTAGCAACAGTGGCTGCTTCAATCTGGAGAAATCTTTCTACATCCTCTTGACATTCCCCACACAATCTAAGATCTCACAGCTTCAATCTCATGCTTAGTATTATGACTTTTGTGGTTAAGTGTCCAAATAGTGAAAAAGTCGTTATTCCAGGAAGAGAGTGCTTACCAATGGGCAAATTATAGATGTCTTTCACTGAAGAACTCCAAGATATGAACAGACTTTTATTTATTTATTTTTGTATTTATTTAAAGCTATTTTGCAGACATGTCATGAGCATTCATGGTCTTTTTAGCTGTCTATCCCCTTATATCTGAGTCCTTATATTGGGTAGCTATTCAACTATTAGTAGACTTGAAGATCATGGAATGGACCATTCTCCTCTTATCAGCATCTTTGGTTGTGCTGATGAACAGGAACCTGGGCTTCAGTGTTCACCTAATTCTATTTCATTCAATTAAATCAAAAGTACAGAATACACAGTCTGATTGGGTGTAAGAACCCAATACATGGTTGAAAAACAGTTCTGGAAATAACCATATTTCTATTAGAAACTCAAGACTGTGTTTTCATTAATGGCCTGTTCATTGTCATTGCCACCTGATCTGTAACTATTAACTCTTAGAGTAATTGCTACTAGTCTTTCAAACCTGCCTCACCTCAGCTCCCTGGTCCTTGTGAGGTATTTCAGGAGGAAGCAGTCAGGGTTTATTACATAGTAATGGGACTTACCTACGGGCAGATAACTTTGCTGCAGGGAAATTTTCTGGCTCATGATTGACAGGTCCATTTGTTTTAACATTTGAGGAGTCAATAGAGAATATAATTCGTCACATTCTTTTGCCCAGTATTCAAAGTCCTATATATTTTAGTTCCTGCCTTTTCAAGTTTCTGATTATGAGGAAATAGTTTATCCTCACTGTTCTACAAGTCTGGTAATATATACCTAGCTACCAAATAGAAAATCTCAGATACAAGGAGAAAGGCAGCTAAAAAGACCATGGATGTTCATGATACCATGCCTGCAAAAGACCCAATGAAAATCCATCTGTCCATATCTCATTGTTCTTCAGTGGAAGATGTATATTCTATAATTTGCCCTTGGTTAGCTTTAGGGCACAGTCTTCTTGGGATGAGGGCCTTGTTACTACACAACACCTGGCAGACATGTTGTGCTCTAATTTGCCTGTGCTACTTTAGAGGAAAAGCCTATGAGTTTAAAGGTAACCTGGATTCCTGGAAGGGGGGCCTTCCCAACAAAAGGCTAGTAAATATTAATGCTCCAGGGGCTAGGGTTTTGTCATCAGGAGAATGAGCTGAAAATCTCTAGGTACAAGGAGAATGAGTTTATGCAAAAAGATACTTCCAGAGAAAAATTATAGATAGGGAGTAGGGAATGACTTTGAGATTTTTAGTGCTCTGGAATAAATGAATTTTTGTTATGTCTGTGAGCAAGGATTACAACATAGGATATACTTGTTTACAAAACATTGCCTTTATGCAAATAATGTATAATAAGAAGAATTTCTTTCTATACTGGTGGTGTTTATGTGCAGTAAGAGGGTGGGAAGAGGAGATACTTTTGTTAAAATGCTGTGTTCTAGGGAGTGGTTGAACACACCCTCAACCTCCTGAATGACATTTATGGCTTGCAATTGCAGAATGTTTGTGGAATCTGGTATATTGATTGACAGGATAATGAGAAAGCTGGACAGGCCTATGGAGAGATCAACTTTGGTTACTTTATGGAAAACAAAATGTGCTAGATAAGGAATTGTCTTGACCAGTTTCCAGTAGAGAGGAAAACCCGGATATATGTTTTCACTAGCCCAGTGACTTAGGTCTATAGTTGACAGGTTAATTAAGTGATGTAAAGCAGAGAGTTATTAAAAGTGAAACATATATTTTAACTTTTTATTTCTATCATAAAAAACATATAACTGAACACATAATAACTTTTAAACTGAATTTATGGCCAAGGCTAATTTATGGTTTCTTAGCATGAGTCCAAGGATAGGATAGCGGACATATCTCTTTTCTACAAGTCATGATTTCCAAGTGAATTTATTTTAAAGTGGACCAAGAGCAAAAGGACATTCATGAAACAATTCATGCATAGAACTCCTTAAATTTTAACATATTCTCTATTTTTATGAGGATTTTATCAGTACCCAAAGGAAGGATGACTCACCTGGATAAATAATTTAAAAGTATAACCTGTATTGTTTATCTCTTGTATAACCAACCCCTTGTGGTGAAGGCTGGTTCTCAGTTTGCGCTACTGGTAGATGGTAGATTTTTTGAGAAATGGGACTTAGTAGGAGGCATTAGGTCCCTGGGACTGTGAGATGATGGTACTGTGGGATGCCCATCTCTTTGTTTCCCTTTTACTTCTAAATATCCTGAAGTAAGCACCATGCTGTCCTGACATTCTTTCATGGTGTATTGTCTCACTAAAGGGCAAAAGCAATAGGGTCAAGTGATCATGGGCTGAAATACTCAAAACTTGGAAGTAAAATAAATCCTCTCTTGTTGTGTTCACCACCTCAAGTATTTTGCTATGGCAATGGAAAGTTAGCAATATGGTATGGAATAAACGTCTTCATATTTTTATTTCCACATGTTTATGAAATATCTTACGAAAACTACAACCATAGATTCAGCTGGCATAAAAAATTCTTAAATTTAGAAATAAGTTGTCTACTAACTAAAGTAACTGTCTGTTTTTAGGCCTTGTCTAACTCTAGAGAGAGAAAGGATAGTGTTATCTGAGAAATGATTCAAGTAAAAATTAGCTGTGAGATGTATTCAGATTTTAAAATGTCGCATCTTTTGCATAGAGCTGTTC
Organism: Sigmodon hispidus; assembly: GCA_004025045.1. Classification (NCBI taxonomy): domain Eukaryota; kingdom Metazoa; phylum Chordata; class Mammalia; order Rodentia; family Cricetidae; genus Sigmodon; species Sigmodon hispidus. The sequence goes on from PVIH01008184.1 coordinate 47,350, forward strand.
CTAATTACTGCTATGGAAATGTCCTGTATTTTCTCTTTTATTATTTCTATAGAGCTTATTTCACCCGTCACACTGTCATTCAACAAAGAGTATTTTGTCTCTCTTTTCAGTGAGCATTTTCATTTTTATCCATGATATTTTTGTCATCTGAGGCTAATAATGCAATTTACATTTGTATTGTACTCTCTTAACACCTACACCAGAACTAGGCAAAGGAGATCACTGAAGACAAGCCGTTGAGTTCAGTTGAATGAAATGTTAATATCTGAACTCAGCTAAGAGCATATATGCAGTGCCAGGAGTCAAAGGACAGTGCCCTTTAAACATTCCACTTCATGTGACCTGTAATGGTACACTGGAGAATAGACTAGGTTAGCCACTGTGTTACAAGGCTAGAGGTTGGCACCTTCCCTACAAGACAACCAAAGACTTGCCCTCTCATGGAGAAAAATCTAACATAAATTCTGAATCATGGTGAAGAACTCCTTGATAGGGAAGATGATAAAGGACTGTAATTGATTACCAAAGCAATTTCAGGTAATTTGTTTAAAAGAGACTTTTATAACAGCTTAGATTCATTGCTGTTTTAGTTCACTGGTTCTGATTCTGCAGTTAAGACATAGACATTTTTAATTTAGATTATCCAAGGCAAAGAGGCTCTGTAGGAATAAAGGAGCAACCTACCAGGATGAGTCATTTTTGTCCTGTGTCACTGAAATCTTGAAAAGACCTTCATTTGTTCAATTGTAAACTCTGGATGTAACTTAAATACCTATCCTTTTGTTTCTCTGGGAATATTTAGCATAAATCATAAATGCTTACCCATTTGATGTTTGCCATTAGAAAAAAATATCTTGGTGGACTTCCAAAAGAAGGTCAATTCATACATTCTCTCTGTAAGCTGGATTCCTCCAGTTCTCTTTCCTTGCAAGGATTTACCCTCATCTCCTCTGTAACATCAGCTGTTCTTCTCTTGCCAAAAGTGGAGACAGTAGAGTAATTCATGTAGGGAGGGGTGTTAGGTATCATTGTTGATATGTGGGCTGTGTGTTGGACCTCCAGCAATCCAGCTTTGAAACAGCACACTGCTCTAGCACATGAAGTAGGTCAGAGGCCACATGAAGAAAGGTTGAAGAGGAATGCCTTGCAAAGGGCCTATTTAAAAGGTTTTCAAAGACACTTGTAGGCTTAAATCTTTCACCAATAGGCCAAACGACTTAAATACTGTTCCTACACTTTGCAAAAGCTTAGATTTTCCTCTCTAGTATGAAATATTTTCAACATCAAGTATGGCATTATAAAAATATAGTTTATTAAAAAAACCTCCTAATGCTATAAAATTAATAGTTTTCTTAGAGATTGAATCTTTTCAATTCTCTTCATGATAAATTGAAACTTATAAAAGAATTTCCTTCCCCTTTTCATCTTGTAAAGTTAATTGGCTTTCTTGTCTTGTCTTTTTTTTTTCTTAGTGAAGCACTTTGGGTGATGGCCACAGTGCATGTTCACCACCAGGGTCCTCTTAGCCTGGCATTCAAATGTTCAGCCTTGCAGTTCCTTACATCATAGCTGTTAATGGCTGTGCTGGAAAAGGAGGCAGCTACATATTGAGCCTTTGCAACGGTTACTTTTAAGAAAGCGTATCCTACGCTCCTGTTTCCCTAAATGTCATAAGAAACTGTGACTCTGCTGCTTTATCCTCAGATGTGCTTCTCATTCCCCACTACTCAATTCAAGGAGGAGGGGCTAGCTCTTGCGGGGGATGGGCATGGCCACAGCAAAAGCTGTCCATCACAGGACTTATATCCAGGTATCAGCTTCTTTATAGCTTTTAATCTTACAGAAGACTACTTCTTTCTGGCTTGGAAGCCTTTTTTAGATGAGCCAGAGCAAACAAAAACTAGAATAAAGTTTACGTTAAAGTCACTGCCAGTTCTTGGAGTTGAAAGCTGATTTGGTCCTTCTATGCTAATTGTTACTGTGTAAGTATTTCTAGGCTGACTTCAGTCTGGGTAGTACTTGCTGGGCTATACATATAATCTCAGATCTTCAAAAAAATTGGGGAAAGCAGCCCACTGGTTACTGTATGATGTGATGTCCATTGTTCACCTGATTTCTGACTTATTGAAGAGTGCTTGTAATCCCCCAAGATAGTCTTGTCTTCAGGCTAAATGGTATCAATTTTTTATTATATCAAGACATCCAAAATTGGACCATCTAGGTATCTCCTGCTTTGGAAACCACATTAGTATGCTTTGGTGCCAGTCAAACTGTAATGTCTCAAAAAAAAAATCTACATTTTCTTCTGTGTAATTGTCTCCCTCCCTTCCCCTCCCCTCTCCCCTCCCCTCCCCTCCCCTCCCCCTCCCCACCCCTCTCTTTCTTTTCCTTCCATTCCCCCTCCATATTCTCTCCCATCCCCATCTTATCGCTCAGAGAAACTCTTTTAATTTTTCTTCTATTAATAAAATCAGCCATCTTTTTCATCTAATAAACTTCCTAAAATTATTTTGATGCTCTCTCATCAAATAACAGTTCTGATAAATATATGAACTGCCCATGACTCCATCAAAGTCCTTGTTTCCAGCTGTGCTGTGGCAAGTCTGCTAGGAATAAAATATCAGATACAGCTCATCATGGAAATGAAAGTAGAGAGAGAGAGAGAGAATAGTCAAGGGAAACAGCAGCACACAATGAGAACTTCGAGGACACAGGGCAAGAACCTGACCTGCTTCCAGTAACACCTATGTGAAATGGACTCACCCACCTAAGCAAATATTTTTTTCTATTTTTTTTGACTCTGTTTATGTGAGGCTAGGAACTGAGTTGCTCCAGTGAATCCCTGAAAGCATTGATGTTCTTGAAAATTTTAAATACCAACCTCTTTTCTTCCCAATAGAGTCAATTGACAGTTGATAAATGGGGCTTTCTGTTTTTATAGAAAAAACAGATTACATTTTTTTTTAAGTTCCAAAATGTTTGTGGATATTCAAATGCTCCTGGGATCTTATATTTTGATAATGGCAGTAAAAATGAATCTCCGGTGCATTTGTGCCACGTGGTCTAAACATAAATGGAAAAGTGGTTATAATTCACCAGTGTCATTGTTTTCTGTCTGATTTTCATGTCCATCTTTCTATTTTGCTTGAGAAGGACACAGGAGACCTTTGGGAGCTTTGCTAACTTTCACATGGATCTGCTTTCCTTCCAGTCTTTCTGCCATGGCTGAAGAAATTTTATTACATAAATAAGAAAACTACAGTGACTAGACCTGGTGACCCAGACCTAGAGTCCTAGTTACTCTAAAGGTTGAGATAGAAAGCCTACAAGTTCAAGGCCTACCTGGGACTATAGTGTGAATTCAAGGCCAACTTGTAGAATTTAGCAAATCCTTAAAATTCAAAAAGAAAAAATAAAGGCAGGGTATAGCTCAACAATAGAATCCTTTAGAGCCTAGGTTTTTAAATAAGAAAGAAGGGGTGTTGTATATCATGGAGCTGAGTGACAGGTGATTGTAAACCATCTGGCAAGGCTCCGAACTGAGCATGGAACCCCTGTAGGAACAGTTCATGCTCTTAACTGCTGAGTCATCTCTATAGTCCCTGGTGACTGTTTTTTGTTTGTTTTCTTCTTCTTTTTTTTTTTTTGTCTCTATGAACCATTTTGACCTGTTGTTGGGTTCTAAAAGGTCCCTTGGGGGAGGGGATACGAAGGTACAGAGTCAATGACACAGATCCCAGGAGTCAGTGGAAAAGGATTAACTTGTTTATTCAACAATGAGGAGAGCCTTCTATTCCCTCCTCCTAGCACACAGGCTGTGTCATGTTCTGGTGATATTGAATGGTTGTTCCTCATTGGCTGAGCACAATCAGGAGATCTGACAGTGTTTGTTGCTAGGTAGGCTCTGAGAGATCAGGAACTCTGGGCAGTGCCTGCTGCTAGGCATATTCTGAGTGATCAGGAACAGTGGACAATAGCTGTTTCTAGGACCTCAGGCAGACTCCAGTTAGCTCATAAGGAAGAAAGTACGTTATGTGCATGCCTTGGCAACTGGTTTTAGCCAATTTCCTTGACCCCATGGGCTTGTCTTACTATACTGTCAATTAATGTGAAATGGTGATTATGGAGATTTGTCATCAGGGTTCTGGTAAAGTGGTATCTAACAATGCCCAGGAGCATGTTAGAATGTGAGCCTGAACACAAGCCAGGCTTTTAACTGTTTGACAACTTCCAAGGTAATGCTGCAGGTGCTCTGAGGCCAACATGCACGGTAAGGGCATGATGCTTATATGTCTGGTGCATAGGAACCATTCCACAAGGGACTACTTTCTTCTCCCTTATGAATTGTGTGTGTGTTCATGGGGTTGTATTTGATTTCAATTTCCATTATATTCAACTTATTTTCTAGTACATAAACATGACACAACATACACACTGAAAAGATACAAACTCATTATGTGCTCTTCAATGTAGTTGGAGGGCTGCATGTAAGGGCATCATAATTCTGGCTCTCAGTGATACTGTACAAGAACATTACTCGGACCAAAATTACTCAGAATGGATGGGATGTCTGCTTCCAGGTCCTTAGACATCTTCATGGAGCTAATAAATAAGTAAAAAGGTTGCTCAAAAAATGCAAAACATATTTTAGTGTTATTTTAGTCTTGGTTTTTAAACTAGCTTTCATCCTCTCTCTCTTTCTGTCTTTTGTGTGTGTGTGTGCATATGTATGTGCAAATGTGGGTTACATGGTCATGTCTTCAGGGAGACTAGAATTTGATGCTGGGTATTATATATAGAAATTTTTCAGTACTACCTAGTCTCATTCATTCTGCAGCAGCTGTTTTTTTATAAATAATAATCAACCAGAGGCTTAATAGTAATTACAAACTGTTTGGTCTATGACCCAGTGTCGTGCTCAACCTTGCCAGCAAGGAAGAACGTGACTCAGGATTCTTCTCTCTAGCAGTTTTATTCAGGACCTTGTACAATCTTCTGACTTCTCACCCCGGGGGGGGGGGGGAGCCCGCTCATGGCTAAATACCCTTTGGGCCTCCAATCCCAGTAAGCCATGTGGACATTGCCCATAGGTCCTAGGATGTGGAAGCAAGCCACTATCCTTGCCTACAGCCAAATAAGGAGTTGTTTACTCCTGAGAGCACTAGCCTTCGGGAAGGCTGAAGGCAGAAACCGGTGCCATCTTTAGGGCGCAGTACAATGCAGCTTATTATTGACTAGCTCTTACAACTTAACCCATTTCTATTAATCTATATATTGTCATGTGGCCAGTGACTTACCTTTACTTTCACATCTTGCTTCTTGGGCAGCTGAGTCACATCTCTCTGACCTAACCTTTCTTTTTCCTCTACCTCTCTTGGATTTCCTGCCTGGCTGTCTCCTGTCTTGCCACAGGTCAGAATGGCTTATTTATTAACCAATGTTAGCAATACATATACACAGCATACAAAAAGACAGGGTATCTTTATCAATTACTTTGCACCTTACCTTTTTGAACATAGTCTTTCATTGAACCAGGGGATTATGGCTGGCTAGTGAGCCCAGTGGATTTTTCTACCTCTATTGCTCTTGCACTGAGTGACAGATACATGTTGCATTCAGCCTCAAGTATATGCCAGGGACCTGAACTCAGGTTATTATGCTTGTATGCTAAGCACCTTGCCAACTGAACCATCTTCCAAGCTCTATTGAGGACCATTTACATTATTATCAGTTTAAAAGACAAACCTAAGTTGTGGAGGGGAGGGAGTTTCTTTGGTTTTATATCATCATCATTTTTTTCATTGTATTTACTATGCTTATTTGGAACACATTGCTTTTCCTTTTGAGTAGAGAATGTTGGACTCAACATTCTGGACAAACTGGGCTAACATAAAGTATAGTAAATTTTGTCTACAGGTGGACAAGATCAGAGAAGGTGCCTTTCTATTTCTCTGGGTGGCTATGTTCTGTGTGTCTTGCAGGGTGTAGGAGGTGACATTGATAGATTGGATATGTGCAGTGGAAAAAGGCACAACAAGCATAAAATAGTTTGTGGTATCAGAAGACACATGGTGTTTATTTTTAGAAAAGACTAGAATATGTAGCAATTTTCTTTCAAAAGCAGCAGAAATTTATAGAAGTTAGGATGTTATAACAGAACAATTTGTTGTCCCTCAATTTTATTTCATTATCATTAGACATAGACCATAATGACATGTTTGCTGTATTTTTTCCATTGCAAGAGTAATACTTATAAAACAATATTTGAAAATATAGAAAGTTGGTGAAAATACTTGCATATTTTTGGCCTTTAAAGATAACCAGAGCTAACAGTTTATTATGTTTCTGTTTCCTGACATTTCTTTGTAAAAAATACTAGGTTTGAAATGGTTTGCCCAGAACGTGTGGGATGATGTCCTCAGAGCCAGCAGGAATGAGGTCACTGACCCTCCATGACAAGTCTCTGCTGTGTGTATGTAGTTTTCAAGAGCCATGAGGTTTCAGCAGAGATCTCTTATCTTTCATTCTCTTCCTGCAGCACTGTTCTAACACAGCCTTGTTCAAGTTTTCTTTCTTGGGATTATAGGCTGGCTTTCTCTGGCTGACCCTCATTGTCTCCAAATACCTTCTCATGCCTACTCCAGGAAAAGCCTCCTCTCCTAACCACACACTCAAAAAAATTCTTGGAAGGGTCCTAATTTGAACTGTTGAGTAAAATCAAACCTATAATTTTTGTGAGTTAAGAAGCTAGTAATTCCTAGCTCTCAGCCACCAAGCACTCTCCTTCCTTTCTGAAACATGGACTTTATAAATAAGAAGGCATATTAAAAATCTTTCAGTTTATGATTTTATTTTCCTTTATGGAGAGTATGATGGTATACTGAAGTCAATAAACCATATTACATTTTTACAGTGAATATGTAGTTATGGTGTTAGATAAGTTTTCTGGAATTTACAAAACCTGAGAGCAGTGTACAACTCCTGAGGAGGCTGATTTTATTTGTTGCATGTTAAGATTAATTCTCACCAACTTATTGAAATAAATTTTACAAACAAAATATCTTCCATTAAAAGCCAGCTATAGAATTATCCTCATTGTTTGAAATTATCATCAAATCTTTTCAAAACAAGTCTTTACCTGACTCTCAATCTAAATTTATTACAAATTCTTATTAATGCCTATTAACTGTACATTTTAGTTGGGTTCAGTATGGCAGTTGTGTCCCATTTTAGCTCTATATAATCATTTTTCTCTCTGTCCCTGAAGATCACATTGAGGCTTCTAGAATATTGTGTGAAGACCATTTTCAGCATGTTCTCTCTGATGTAGAGTTGCTTTAATTCAGTGTAATATTTTTTGAGATTAATCAATGCTATGTCTTGAAAAGTAGTAGGTTACAGCTTAAAAATGATGTGCTTGGCCATCAAATTGACAAGGGGTAGAATTACAATAGTTAAAGTTGATTATCAAGGCAACAGAATTTAGGATCGCCCAGGAGATAAGCCTGTGGGTGGAACTACAAGGGCTCATCCTGATTAGGTTAGTTGAGATAGGAAGACTCAACATAAAATGGGTAGCACTGTTCACTGGGTTCGGGTGCAGGGCTACATACAAGAGTGAAGTCATTTCTCTGTTTATGACTGATGATGAACATGACCAGATGCCTCACCCTCTTGTTGCTATACCCTCTCCATCATTTTGGCCATCAAACTGTAAGTCAAATCAGCCACCTTTCCCTTGTGTTCCTTTTGTTAGGGCACTTATACGGACAGAAAAGTAACATAGTTTCCTTGATCCTTTTAAAAAAAGATATGGAAAGTAAAACAATCTAAATGCATTTAGAACACAATTGATCCTTCCTCTGTCTCTTACCATTTTTTTCTAAACTTTGGTTTTTTTTTAAAGCTTTCTTAGAATGATTCTAGAGAAAGTCTGCTTAAGGCTAATTCCATTCTGATCTTAAACAGTTTGTCTTTGGGAATTGTCACTTTTACTGGTATTGTCCCAGCTCTTTGCCCACAGTTTCTGGGTGGTGGTAGTGGTGTTTTTCCTGTACTCATAGAGTTTATCTTATAGATAGGTGGCTTACTTCATCTTGTGGATATAAACTGAATGGCTGAGGATAACTACTGTGTGGCTTTCTGGTGTGTTCTACCTCTCACATTTGGAGCCCTCTCATCCTCTTTGAATTCTGATCTCTATTTTCTAATAGAGGTATGGTTGTACGCTATAGGCTTCTACCTCCTTCTGCAGTCTGGGAAGTGCCCACAGGCAGAGAATCCTGTGAATTATGTTTTTTACTTCACAGAATGCTGAATACTTATTTGTTTTCCAACATTTGAAATCGCTTATTTCCTGCAGGGTCCTGCTTCTAGATGACAGCAGGGTGACATATTTGCCCTGGCTATTTAGACTCAGAAGGGACACCATAAATTAATTCATGTTTAGATCTAGAGAACACCATGGATATTCTCTTCTTCAGTCTCAGCAGTTTTCCCAAATCTTGGGCTACATATTCCTAAATATATCACAACCACCTGGAATATTTTAAAATTATAAAATACTGTTTTGTATCACTGTGACTGAAATACATGTGAAAAAAGAGAAGAACAGAATCTTTGGAGGTTCTTTGTCTCACGATGTTGTATAAGAGCATTAAAAAAGCCTTATAGGTTATTGTGGCTTCCAGCTTTGTGTGGGATTTCTGTGCCTCTGTCTTTACATCTATATCATTTATATCTACATCTATATTTTTTCTTTGCTTTGCATTATTGTCCTATTCTGATTTATTTATTTTTCTTTTTTCCTTTTATTATTATTATTACTATGAACAAAGAAGTCACACTTTCTAACCTTGCATATCCTTATTCAAGGTCCCTTCCCCCTCCCACCACATCAGGTCATTCTTTCTTCTCCACAAATCCCCATCCCACCCCTGGGCAGACTGCAGGCAGTTCCATAGTCCCACTGCTCCAATATTGCTTAGTTCAGTCTCCACTCCTGGCAGATGCAGTTTTCTCCCCACTCTCTGAAGAGTGAGTCAGGTGTTCCTCTAGGGGGAGTGGGATCCAAGGTGTCAGTCCAGGGTGTTTCTGATCCCAAGCTGTTCAGTGGTTGTGGTTTGCAGCTTGGGCATGCTTTGTTTTTTTCTTGTTTGTTTGTTTAGAGTCCACTAATGAGTTAGTACATCCCCTGCTTATCTTTCTGAGTTTGTGATACCTCGCTCAGGGGGATATTCTCCAAATCCATCCATTTGCCTGCAAATTTTAGGATATCATTTTTTCTTACTGCTGAGTAGTACTCCACTGTGTAGATGTACCACAGTTTGTTAATCCATTCTTCAGTTGAGGGACATCTAGGTTGTTTCCAGGTTCTTGCTATTACAAATAATGCTGCTATGAACATAGTTGAGCTAATGCCTTTGGAGTGTGACTGTGCATCTTTAGGGTATACACCCAGAAGTGGTATTGCTGGGTCCTTGAGGAGATTGATTCTCAATTTTCTGAGAAACCTCCATACTGCATTCCCAAAGTGGCTGAACAAGCTTACACTCCCACCAACAATGGAGGAGTGTTCCCCTTGCTCTGCATCCTCTCCAGCATAGGCTGTCCTCTGTGCCTTTTATCTTAGCCATTCTAACAGGTGTTAGGTGGTATCTCAAAGTTGTTTTGATTTGCATTTCTCTGATGGCTAAAGATGATGAGCACTTTTTCAGGTGCCTTTCAGCCATTCGTAATTCTTCTGCTGAAAATTTCCTTTTTAGATCTGAACCCCATTTTTTGATTGGGTTATTCAAGGTTTTGGACTCTAGATTCTTGAGTTCTTTATATATCTTAGAGATTAGTTCTCTATCACTTGTTGGGTTGGTGAAAATCTTTTCCCATTCTGTAGGCTGTCGTTTTGTCCTATTGACAGTGTCCTTGGCTTTACAGAAGCTTCTTAGCTTCAGGAGATCCCACTTATTGATTGTTGGTCTTAGCGTCTGTGCCACTGGTGTTATATTTAGGAAGTGGTCGCCTGTGCCCATTCGTAGAAGTGTATTTCCCACTTTCTTTTCTATCAAGTTCAAAGTGGCTGGGTTTATGTTGAGGTCTTTGATCCACTTGGATTTGAGTTTTGTGCAGGGTGACAGGCTCAGATCTATTTGCATTTTTCTACTCACTTCCATCCAGCTATGCCAACACCATTTGTTAAATATACTAACTTTTTACCATTGAATATTTTGGGCCTCTTTGTCAAAGATCAGGTGTTCATAGGTTTTTGGGTTAATGTCTGGATCCTCAATTCTATTCCATTGATCCACAAGTCTGTTTTTATGCCAGTACCAGGCTA